>BDIU01000337.1:2194-138275 GCA_002118135.1 Trebouxia sp. TZW2008
CTTTCGGCAGCTGTGACTCCGCATCAAGCAAGCTGTGTTGTTGAACTTTCTATGCTGAGTCATGCCGCTGCGCAATTACATCGTTGCGCTGTCAGCATTGACTGCAAGCAGCATGGGTAGGGCAGTTGAACGGGACTTTCTGACCCGATTGTACACTCCAGCAAGCAGCACCCCACTGACAAATCTGTCACAGCACGTGTGTCAAGGTGCAAACCGTCATGGGTGAGCCCATGACCAATGTAAGGAACAGATGCATGTTTGTGGTCAACAGCCAAGTGTGCCAAAAATCTGCCATTCTGCTACACAAGAAACTGGATGCATCAGCTTGGCAAGGATATGAGCAGAGTGCTTTGGAGCTGTGCCAGCTGTGTCAAGCTTGAATTGAGAAAACGGGGAATGACTGTCGTAGGTAGGCCTGAAGCAAGTCAGGACTCCGCTACCAATGCTGGTGAGAGCTCAGAGACAAGTGAGAGAAGCAAAGATGCGAGAATGCTGAGTCAGGATTCAGCAGCTTGCTTAATTGGCTGTAGTGAGGAGACAGCTGAGCTTTTGCTAGGACCTCACAACTAGAAACCAGGCTGGCTTGATGCAGGCAAGACCAGCTTACCTCAGGAGAAGGTTGTTGCTCTCAAACAGCTGCCATGTGTGGTGGTGGAAGAAGCACAGAAATCCTACACGATAGTTGCTGCAATGTGTAGCAGTAGTGTGAGGTCCTTTTCAAAGAGTGGTCAAGGAAAGAGCACACTGTGACCTGAATGCTGTCTGTCAAAGCACCAATTCGTTTCTGTAGTGCACCGCCTGTGAGTCACAGATGATTGGGCAATGCATGAAGAGCAGACAATTGTATGAAAGCTGTCATCATCACGCGTGCATGCAAGTCAGATTCTACATTGATAACGCATCCTCACTCTCAGCACATGCCGATGCACAACCGCCTGTCAGTTTCCAATGAATTCACAAGTCATTTCATGTCGGGTTCTCCAAGATTCCATACGCGTTCGATGCCTCGTGGCGACAGAGGATTGCCTGAACAGGCTGTCCCACGAAGCAACCATGCAGCTCTTGTGCCTTGTCGTGCGTGGCTGCATTGTCAAGGTCGCATACGCAGACGATCGCCGTCCGATGTGCATTCCTTGACGGCCACACCTGGCAATTGCAAATAGTTGATTGTGATCTTATGCGCCTGGCTTGCGAAGTTCTGCAGCGAAGGTGTCCTGCCTACAATGCCGTGTCCGCTTGCGCAAACAGCCTTGTTGCTTTGGACAAGCGTGATCGTTTCAGCGCAGCTGCAGTGTCCCACAGGTATGGCAGTCCGCCGTTTGACTCGTTTACACGTTTGCAGCCCTCGTGCTGCTGACTCGACAATGTGCGTACGCAGGCCTACCTGGCGGATCCAAGTATCTGCTGTGTTTGGCTGGCAGCAGCACGCCCTCTGCACAACCTGATCCATATCCAATTCGACTAGGTCAGCCAGGTGTTGACTACTTGCAGCAGTATGCTGGCATCTATGGAGCAGCTGCTGTCAGGCTTTTCAGGTGAATTTGTCACAGCCTCAGTTGATGTTGAGGGGGTGTGCATCTGTATTTGAAGCGTTGATGTCAGAAGCAGACAAATATCTGTGACTATCGCCAGTGCCTGGCCTGATGAGTTGTCTTTAAACAAGCATCTGCAATATGCCTTTTGTGGTCATGTTTGCATTGCTGCAACAAGCAAACACCGTATGGACCATGGTAGCAGCTCAGTCCAATGTGAAAGCGAACAGCCCTTGACTACAATGTTTGCTGTGCAGGCGCCAAGCCCTAGACTTCATGTTCACCTACTTTCACTTGAATTATGAGCAGTCTCTCATTCCTTCGGGAGTGACTATACAAGAGCTGGCTGCACCTGCCCCAGGACCCAACAATGCAAAAAATCAGAGCATCTGGACACTTCAGTTATATGCAATTGATCCAGCTGGTGATCTACCCAGTCTGCAAAGAGTTTGCAGCCCCTTTGGCTGCGCTGACTTGACACCTGGCCAAATCCCTGTGTACATTGGTGGCTATCAGCTGCAAGTCCAACAGCCATTCACAACGGTGAGATCAACAGCCTTTGCTATGCGTTTAGCTTGCATTTGCTTTCGCTTGTCAGGGCTACCTGGTCAGTTGTCTTCACTCTTGTAGCAGACATTGCGAGCGCAAGTGATTTTGTGATCGTGCTTAGCCAAATCGTGTTGTGCAGAGAGATGGCAGTAAGTATAACATTGGCGACTTGCTGACATACAGCTTGGCTTCAATCAACACCACTCTGCTAGAAAGCATCGACACGCAGCGCAGCAATGGCGGCAAATATGCCAAAAGTGGGGGGCTGATCACCACAATCAATGATTTGTCGGCCAATGGTGGTCACACACTGATATACATGCAGTCTAAGCCGGGTAGCTCCATATCTGTGTCAAGACAATACCAGAACAGTCAACTGATAATTGATGAAAATGCTCAGATGCAAGCGCAAAGTCAAGTGTTTGGGACAGCTGGCCAGACCCAACTTTCTTACCATGTGCAGAACCCTTTGTCAAGTAGTGGTGGAGGGGCAATCAAAGCACCAAACTTTGAGACTGTTATCTTACAGGAAGTCTTGCAATTTTATTGAGAACAGCCATATTGGCTCAGTCACTTTAGGAAGTGCAGTGTGTTTCCAGACCTCTGTGCCAGCTGAAATGGCGAAAATTGAATCTGCAGTTTATGCAAGCTAGGACTAGGACCATGCTTGCTTTTGCTGAGTGATCTGATGGCTCACATTGCTGCTATAGCCTTGAGGATCTCGGCTGCTGTGTTGAAAATGTCATTGATGTCTTGCAAAATTTCCTGCAACAAATTTTGCACAAACAGCTGCAAGGACATATGAGCATCACAACAGACTGCAACCTTGTTTCAACATGTCCTCTCAACATCAGAGCATCATGGAACAGTTCTGTTTCATGCTAGTTGTAGACCATCAGCAAAACCCATTGTCAGGCGTCAGTCAATGTGAGTGCTGAGCTGGTTTCCCCACTCCGCTGTGTGGTCTGACTGCGCCAGGGGCGCTTGCTGTGTTTGCCAGCCAGCACCCTGCATCTGTTGCAACAGGTCATGCCAATGCTGTTGCATCCAGTCTTGAGCTTGACGTCTGGACGTGACAACCTGCAACCAGGCACCCACATCTGACAATACACACAAAGTAATCAGCACTATGGCTGGACTATAATAGATCAGGATTGGGAGTTGTGGAGGTGACAATTGCAAGCTGCAATGATGAACAGGAAGACAGCAATCATACCAAGTTGCAGGCATGAACAGGAAGACAGCATTCATCACACGATGTTACTGCAGCTACATGTATATACGCGCTGCAAGCAGGAACTATACACAACATCAGTGTCATGCCCAGTGTGGATTACCTGGCTTGGTTTGGATACTTGCAGCTGGTGCTCCATGGCGATGAGCACGTGTGCATGTACAAAGGCCTTCAGAAGATTTTGAGCTTTGCTGCTTCTGCTCAAAATCACTTGAATGGCATTTTCAGTCTGTGCTATCATATAAGCCTCACCAGTTGCCTCTGAACACAGTTCTGCTAAGTTGCATTGGCTGCTCAACATCTGCAACCAAACAGAAACCTCTGCAACATGCCTGCAAATCAACTGGTAGACCAAGCACATTTTGCACTTATATAGCACATGATATGTTGATGTTGTGACAATTTTGTGACATTGCCTATGAGCGACACATTGTGGAAGTGAAGTACATGTACGTAGTGTTCACTGGACTAAGTAATCAAGCTGCACATTCCAGCCCAGCACAGCAGATACCACAGCTTGGAGGTGTGCCATTTGCCAGTCGTGCATTAGATCTATACGCAACATCTGTGTTCTTTTGCTGGTGCCTATCAAACCCTGTCCCGTTACAACAGGTTCACTGCAAGAACAGGCCTAGGTCTCACCAGCTGACTCAAGGATGCACCCATGATGACTGCTGGACATTGCTGACCACCCAGCTCAAGCAAGCGTTGAATGGGTGGAGGTGCCAGGGCTTCCATTTTTGCAGCTTGCACAGGACTCAGCACCACTCCCTGTGCAGCAGCTGCACAGAGTCAGGCAGCACGAGATGAAAGCAAGACAAGCATTGCATCTATAAGGTGGATTGATACCAACACTTGTTGAGTAGACTCTTGGGCTATGACAGAAGACACATCAAAGAAACAATTATGCATACTGACGTCTCAAAGGAAACGGGCAGTGAGTTGTGCAATGCAGCTAAAACATAGCTTGATCCCACTGCTTGCTCAACAACGTGTTATGCTTTGGCAGAAGACTGACATCAGAAAGATATTTACGCGTTTATACCTGTTCAAGGAAACGGTTGGTGATGAGCTTTAGCCTAGATGGATTGAGGGAGGAGAGGGTCAAGGCCCTCACAGCTTTTGTGTTGGCATACACATGAAGAGCTGTCAAAGACAGGAAGCAAATCCAGATGAGCCATGGGTGACCTGCAGCAGATCCACTTGTTTGCTCTGTTTCGACTGCTTCCGGCTTTGCTGCAGCTTTGTTGACAAGTATGACAGTCAACAGACAGCTTGGCAGGCGATTACTGTCCAGGCAACCTGCACTTTGCTGCAGAACTCTGCAGAAGCCTACCATTAGCTATATGAGTAAAGGCCATGCCAAGCAGCATTCCAACAAGTGTTGTTGCTGTCTCCTGCAGATGCCATTGCCCAAATCAGCAAGAGCAGAATACATACTTCGATGCTTCTTTGCTAACCACGCGCAAGTCTTCACCTGAGTGCCTTCCTTGGCTGAGATGTCAGCAGCATTGTTCTGTTTGGCAAAGTGCAGGGTCAAAGCAGCCCTTGTAGACCCTGCTGCCACCCCTGCATTGGCACATGACAGCATTAGGGTCTTGTTTGCACACGAAGCCTTTCTAGGCCAGCCCGCTATCACCACATGCCTTTGTACATAAACAGGTGGTGCCTGCTTCTGCTATTGGCGTTTGCATGCATTCAGAGGCATATGTAACACAAGAAGCTCTGTGCACAAGAAGACGGTGTGCTTCTGCAAATGTCATCAGGGTCAGATATAGAAGGCAGAAACAGGCAACAGCATAGCTGAAGAGCAATACCTGTGATGGCACGAGCGATGCTGCCTAAGCAAGCCAGCAGCAAGAATAGAGAAGGGACCAGGGGTGATGCAAGTTCCATCAGCAGACCTGTGCACAGCAACACATGTTTGGATGGTACAAGCTGAGTGATTGTACATCTTTTGGTACAAGATGAGTGATTTTACATCTTTCAATGAGGGTGAGAAATTGCAAACAAGCATACACCTGTGGAGTAGCAGAGTCTTACCTACATTGTTCAGGCAGTCAGCAAACAATCGCCATTGTTTAGCATAGATGTCCAGCCTGGAACCCTGCAAGCAAATGCTTGAATTGGCACATGCTGTTGCTGTATGAGACGCATGAGCGATGACACATGAAATGTTGCGCTGTACCTGCCTGAAGAAATGCAAAAGTGACTCCTCCCAGCATACCAGACAGGTCTCGCAAGAAAAACTGCAGCACGGCGCTCAAAGGACTTGCTGCCTGCAGAGGAAGGCAGACGTCAACACTGTATGCAGATCCCTGGCAGCTCATGTGACAATATGCACATGCATGGATTGCCTTGCTGCAAAATGCACAATGCGCAATAAAGACCAGGCTTGACCAATTCCATGTGTGCCTGTTGATAGACTTTCAGAGCTTGCTTGCATCAGATTTACCTCTTGGCCAACACCTACACCGGTCAGCATAGCTTGGCTTGTCAGTATACCACGTATGTATGAGCAAATGGCTTGGATTGAGTCCCAGAGTTGGAAATCTGCAAAGGTGTGATCAGCTTGCTGAGACAAACTTCTGCAACACGGGGCAGGACATATTGTGCATGAAATGTTGTGCTCCGCTACGCACCTGCATAGTCCGCTGTTACGCTATCAGGATACCCTTCGGGCAGGAAAGCTTGCAAAAGACTTCCTCCCCAGGGGCGCAACTGCTGCCCTCTTGTCTTGGTGACACCGCGGTCAGAGTGCCATATGCAAGATAAGCGCCCAGCCTTGTATTCGGCAATTTGCATTCCGAAATCGCTCTTGACAGCCGTTTCTGGGCTGAGCGCGCCGGGTTCTCGAGAGTGATCTTCATAGCATGTCGTGTTGACAGGGCGAAGTCCACGACAGTTGCGTGCTGCCGCAAGCCTGTTGTTGTGGAAGTCTACTCGAGCTCTGGCATCGCTTGTCGCTTCCAGACTGTGGAGCAATCTGCTCGCGGGAACGCTACAGTTGCTACCACGGCTACGGTGTCATGCATTGACTCACTGCAGTAGTCAGATCAGTAATACAAGAGTCATCAAGATCGCCAATAAATAGATAGCAATGTTTGGCTGTCAGATTCACATGAAAAATATAGGTAATTGCTGAGGACACACATCCTGCTCACATAGGAAGCATTGTCGTAAGCTTTGATACACTCTGCAATGGCTGACAATAATTTGTCAGCACCATGACATGAACTCAAAAGCCTGCCATCCTGAAAATGCGTGCGCATGTGGGCGCTGCAACAGCACGAGCACTGGTGTGCAATGATCTAGGCCTTTGAATGGTCCTGGGCAAGGAAGGTACTCTAGGTCTGGATGGGACATGGCGAACTGTGGTGCGAGGCATGGCTGTGCTGAAGGATCTGCCAGTCTCACACCTAACTTTCAGTGATGCTCGACCGCTCACAGCTTTGCTTGATGCAGAGGCTGTTGCTCCGACTGGGACCTGTGCACGAGAAGACAGGCTTGATACAAGTTGGTGTTGCATATGCCTTTTGCTGTGTGTTGTGCATAGGCATGTCACATGTGAAGCAACAATCATTGGTATCAAAGGCATTGCCAAACGTACCATTACAGAATGTACTTGACTAAGCAGACGCTGTTGCAGCAGACTGACGCCTTTGATGCCTGAAGTAGAAGCCAGCAGCAACCACACAAGCCACAGTAATGGCTGATGTACGCAGAACTGAGCTTGCCGGCCAGCCGAACAGTGTGCGCACAGTCCCATTGCTGCCATGCTGAAGCTGGTCAGGTTGGTGGGCGACCTTCATGACAACAGACCACCCTTGAAGGGATGCAGCCTGGCTTTTGCCAAGTGCAACAATGCAGGGTTTCTGCTTGACAACAGACAGGCAGCATGCACGTGATTACTCCTGGGCATAATTCACAAAGCACTGATTGACAATTCGTGGAGCTCATGTGAGGGGCTCTCAGTGTGGTCAAGACTGTTCATGCACACACAGTTCATACTTTGAACCCTGGAACCCTGGCTGGATGCAGCTGCTGACACTTGCACAAGAGCAACAGCCTAATGAAGGGAGGGAGGGATCAGCCAAGCTGGTGAGGGTTTCAAGTGTTCGAACCTTAGCTGCTATACCTTCAAGGCAAAGTCGTATCCCAGCTTCTTCAGCTCATCTAGGGGTGGGGCATCTGGCTTCTTCAGAGCCACCTGCTTCAAGGCAGCATTCTGCTCATCAGATGCGCTCTCGCTGTATGTGCCGACCACCTGCATGGCAGTAAACAGTAACTGCAGCAGGCTTTGAATGGCACCAAGACAGATTCCACACCATTGTCTCCATCAACTAGACAATGCTCACTTGAAGGGCTGCGAAAAAGACAGGCAAAAGCTTTTGTAGGTGCAGATTTCTGAGAGACACTGGATAAAGGAATGTACAGGATGCCAACATGCAGCAAGCACGGCCCAGCAGGCCATGCACTTTCAATGACAATCTTGAATGGCAACGCTGCCATCAATGTAAATGAAGTCAAAATCTGTTGACAGATGACCTGAAAAACTGCTAGCATTGGAAACACAATTGTAGAAGCACGCAAACAATACCTTGCCATCTTGAATCCAGTAGACTCCAAACTTGCCACCCTTGAGGTCACCATGGATGACGTAGTCACCCTCTGGCTCCCCATAGAACTGCCATGCTAGGTCAAACTCCCGCGAGTAGAAGTATGGCAGGTAGTCATATGTTTCCTTGCTACCAAAGATGGCCTTGACAGCATGCGCCGCTGACAACCTGCAGGTCATCAGGATCATATTGCATGCCTACTGCTTCAATCTCCTGGCAATGCTGTCGAGACACTTGCCCGACTTTCAGCAAATGAACTTTAGACATGCTGTGACGCTTAAAACGCCCCCACCTGGAGAAACAAGACATAGCAAGACTTGTGCCATGCACATGTACCACCTTTGCTAGAACACAAAAGTATGAGTGTCTACAAATATGTCAATCTCTTACTACATTTGCTTACTCCGACAGATATTGAGGCACATGTTATGAATGACACCATGCGCAACTGCATTGCATGCTGCATTTAGCTCAAGGGCACCAGCATAGTGATATCTCACCTGGCGTTGACAACATGCTCTTGTCTGTTGATCTTGTTGCCATATAGGGTCAGGGGGAAAGCAGCAATGTCACCGACAGCATAGACGTCAGGGTTGCTGGTCTGCAGCTGCTCATTGACCTGCACACCAGCATGTAAGCTCATCAACATGCAAGCTATGACACGCCAAAAGATCCAGCAGGACTGCTGTCATTCCATCAAAAGCCCAGAATATGTTGGTGAATCCAGCAAGCCGCAAGCAAAAGTTCCAGGCAACACAGAGATTGTCAAAACACAGCAGCATGCCAAGCAGTTGGTGGCATCTATAAGATTGAAAGTACATTCTATGCTGTAACACAAGCGTTGATTGTGAATAATTCAATTCCTGTCCTGTCAGGCCAGCGCTTCTTGGCATCACACATTTGTGCTCTATTTAGTGTATATCAGCTTAACGCAATGCAACATACAGTGTAGTTGCATGACACATTACCTTGACGCCACCAGGCTTGTCTTCTAGCAAGTCAATCTGGCCCTTGAAGAGGTCAGTGTTGGGCTTGGCACCAACTCCCACAACCACGAGGCTGGCATCTAGCTTCTTGCCACTCTTCAGCTCCACAGCTGCAGCAGCAAACAGACTGAGAATCAACACCACCACTGCTCAATTTCTCAGCTCTACTGCTGCAGCAGCAACCATATTGAGACACAAACCCGTCAGTGCTTGGTGGCTCTGGGTCCTGTGATTGCTAAACACATGATATCAGTTTGCGCCCAGACACGCTGAAGCGTTTCAGACTGGACTGAAAACTAGTTTGCAAGTTCTTAAGTTGACCATCGACGAAGCGACCTCAAAGGCAAATGTTGAGGGCTGCAGGCATGAACTGCCTGAGTGCAGACTAGCACAGCAAACAAATGCTATCGCTTTACATGAAAATTAACAAAGCCTAACTGCTCCAGCAACGGGGTTGAAGTGACAACAGAATCACCAGCTCATCTCATGCTGCCAAATATAAAGCAAGTGGAAATGCAGGTAAGTCCTTGGATAGAGCTACAGAGCACTTACTCTGAACCTTGCCATCGCCCTCAAAGCCTGTGACCTGGTCCTCCTTGAGCAGGTGCACGCCCTTGTCCTTGTAGTAGCCCTCATAAAAGGGCGCCATCTCCTCATTGAACATCTTGGCCATCAGCCTGTCCTCAGGGAACACCATGGTCACTGCAGCGCATTGACAACAAAGCTGACTAAAATATCCTTTCAGCATTCATGCAGCTGACAGGTAAGCATAAGTCAGCAACAACAACTGCAAACTTGTGGCACACCAAATGACATGACACTGCAATAGCAATTGTACGCATGCAATGAAGTCTAGCTTGAGCAGCCCAGCAATTCAGTAATGAACAACCCAAGGCAAATGACAAATGCATTCTTGCCAGATATGGTCGAAATATGCAAGTGTGATAACATGAGACGCACCGTCAAAGCCATTGCCAACAAGGTTTGCTGAAACCTCCAGGCCGATGTAACCACCACCAACCACAACAGCTTTGTTGGAAACCTTTTTGGCCTCTGGGAAGTATCCAACAAGCGCGTCTGCGTCCTCAACATTGCGCAGGTAATGAATGCCCTTCAGGTGTGCGTTCTTGGCGCCAAACATGTCCATTGTCAGGTTCTGCACAGAATGGACACTCTGAGGCCCAGATACAACGCTCAAATGTCATCAACCCAGCATGCTATGGTTCACTGTGCAGGTGAAGCAATGAATGGCTCTACTTTAAAGTCCAGCAGCATTGCCTGCTATACTGCTGTGATTTGAAGCTGACACAAGAGTTGCAACAGCCTGGCCAGCCCAAGGAACTACACACTTGATCACTGGGTTTGGCATTCAGCTTGTGGAGACAAGTTGCATGAAGTACTTACAGTTGAGCCTGTTCCAATGATGAGCTTGTCATAGGTGATGTCATCACCACCCTTGGCCAGCTTCAAGCTTTTGCCCTTGATGTCCACGGCGTCAACTTTGGAGCTAGTCAAATACTCGATACCTGTGTGTATACTACAATTGCTCAGCATGTGAGGAGGTTGGCAACTTGCTGTCAGAACTCACCACACAAATGCATTGGGAAAATGCCAAAGTTGGCTCGCCAGAAGGTGCATACTTTCATAAGTTTATATGCATAGGGGCAAGAGGCATGTACTGCAATGCATTGGGGTCACGAAAGTCCCAACAACAAGCACTTTTCAACAAACAGCTCTCAAGCACACCTTTCTCCTTGTACCAGTCAGGTGTTTGCTTTTCTCCACCTCCACCAACACATGCATGGAACCCTGGAAGTCTTGGCGGACCTGCAGGCCGCTTTTGGTCACAGGTTGCCACTACATCTTGACAAGCTGTAATTTTGAGCTCTTGAACTTACCATCTGCCTTGAGGTACCCCTTGCTAAGGGTGGGCCGCTCGTAGGACACGTACTGCAGCAACAGGACCTTGATGAACAAGCGCCACCCTGATTGCGCGCGATCATGCAAGCCAAAGCTTCTCGATCAATAAACCGATGCATGCAATGCATTGTATCGCCAGCTGGGGTGTCCGCAAAGGCGATACTACGCAACATATCGACACACATACCTTTTCAGCGGTGACGATGCCCAGCTCGCCAGGCTTGATGCCCTGCTTCACGAACTCAGCGGCTGCATATCCTGCGCCTTGTCCACCTCCGAGGTATACATACTTGAAGTGAGGCATGTTACTGATATTTGCTGCTACCACTCTGCGTAGGAAAGCAATGTTGCTCAACACAAATCTGCGGTCTACCACTCTATCCCAACGGTCGCTGGGGTCCTATTGTCCTGTGCGACATGCGTGGTCACAAGACTTGCCTGTGCGCTTACGTGAGCCCTAATCTTCTTCTGCTTTGCTGCTTGCAATTGCGAATCCCTAGCCCTCGTATGTTGACCAAACTCGCTGCAGGCAAGCTGTGAGCGGCCCGCCAGTCCCTTGCCTTGACCCCGCACTTCATCGTCCCAGCTTCGCTGCCCAATAGCGAACACGTTGGTGTTCGGCTGCATTTATAGAAGAGTTCGCACCCGTTCGGGTTCAGCGGATTGTCGTTGTCAGCCGCTTTTGCGCAGCGGCCCTTGAACACCTCGAGAAGGGCTGCCATCAATTGTGCAGCATATTAAAATGCGAGAACGAAACGCGCATGGCGCTCGGTTTTGAAGCTGGGCGGTCGGCCAAGGTTTGCTGCTGTACTCGATTCGAGCTGAGCTGCAAAGGCGCGCGAGCAGTCCAAAATGCCCGTTGCTGGACCAGTCTGGACTGCAGAGGTATTCTATGCTTGCAGCGCACCTATGCTGTATGAGCTTGCCCTCCCAGTTGACCTTGAAGCTATTGTGCATGCTACAATTGCAAAAAGATTCTGAGTTGCGCAGCGCTGAGTAGCACTGCTGAAGTGCGTCTTCAGATGCTGTGGTACTTACAGGAAGATGACATGCTCAGGCGCCTTGTTGCACAGCACGGTACAAAGAAATGGGCTCATTTGGCTACCATCATCAAGTCCAAAAAAAGCAAGCAGGCAAGCACCTAACAGCCAAGTTTTGCAGACCCAGATGACATCAAATCTCTTCAGTTTTACTGTGTATGTGCACCACGTGGCTCATATTGTTTGAAGGGCAACTTTGACACTGGGCGTCTTCCTGCAGTGTCGCAGGAGATGGAAGAATTTCCAAGATGCAGAGCTGAAGAAGACTGGGGTCTGGACACCAGCTGTGAGTTGCTTAGGCTTATCACCTGCACAGCATAGCATCACTGCTCAGCAGCAATGATGACGCTCGTCGCCCATGCTGTTTCGACTGACCACCTTCTGACTGCAGGAAGATGCTCTGCTCATGGAAGGTCATAGCAAATATGGCAACAAGTGGACAGAGATTGCTAAGATGGTTGGCGGGAGGTATACACTGCTGCCATGCAAGTCTCGTGCTTGCACCATTCACTGTGCTGAGGCAATGCAATAAGCACAGAACAAAGCATACATCCCTGCAAAGTTGATGCTACCTACCACTGACAACAGATTTTGCCATGCCTTATGCTGCCATGCCAAATGCTTCAGCAGTTGGCACGCATACTGTGTTGCAAGCCTGCTGCTACTCTGATGCAGGACTGACAATGCTGTCAAGAACAGATGGGCATCTCTGACAAAGAAGAACCCCAGGCTGGCAGATGGAAGCCCTAGTTCCGCCCCCAGTGCCTCTGCTGACTCCTCCTTCAGCGGCTCAATGCCCAGCCAGTCCAGATCAGCCCAGTCCAACTCCATCCCTGCACTGCCCACCAGGATGCCAGGTGCTGCCTCTCTGCATGACACCCTCATAATCAATGACCTCCTGCTCTCTTGGGAACAGCATTGCACGCATGTCCTTGCTGTATAGCAATGTTTGCAAAGCCAGCAGGTGAACATGCTCCTGGACACATGCATTATTTGCATCTGCGTCTGCATCTGTTCTGCATGGTGTCCTGCTGGAACTGCGTGTAGCTGCTCAAGATGTGGTGATTGCAGGCTGTATATAGCCTCATGCTGCTGCTGAACACATATAGAAGCTGCAAGCGAAAGCTTGTGTCATGACAGGGACAAGGCCAAGTCGATTGCGCAGCCTGACTCAGGCAGGTGATGCAGAGCCCAACCGCATGTCCACCTCCAACAGCGACACCCGCATGCGCTTCCAGGGCTCTCCTGAGAGCGCCCCCTCTGTCATGGCCCACCCCAACCTGAGGGCCCTCACAGTGCGTACTAGAGTCAAGTCTGAGCCCAGCTCAGATGGCTCAGGATCTGCTAGGACACCTGGCTCTGTCAACATACGCGTTTGGAAGGTAGGCAGTGGCTGACTGAAGAGGCACCAAGCTTGCATGTGCTGCAGTGCATAAGCAACAGTATGCAGTGGAATCATGATAGGTTCCACTTCTCTGATCACTTGCTCAGATGGCTTGGGCTCTGCCAGGATGCTTGGGTCTGTTGACATACATGTCTGGAAGGTAGCCATTGGTTGCTCAATCAGGCAGCACTTTTCATGTGCTTTAATGCACATCATACAAAACTGCAAGGTGACCAATTATTGGCTGACAAGACAGCAACCCTTCATAACACGCTGCAGTGTGCAGGCAATAGCTTACAGCAGGATCATGACAGGCATATTTCCTCAGGTCAACTTGCACCACCATTGATTTGGCAGTCTCATTATCCGACTCAACATACCTTTACAATTAGCTTGCCAGTCAAGACACTGCATGTGCGGACTTGTTGGCTCATTGAGCAGGCCTGCCACTGCAGGACTCGCTGACTCCTAAGGAGAGGAGTGCAGCGCAAGAAGTCAATGCTCTGGGGCTGCCTGTACATATTCAGCTAGAGGACCAGCTCATTCCATTGCCACAGACATACATGGCAGCTGGTGCAGAAGCTGGTGATGTCAAGCCTGAACCAGCAGAGGCCAGTCTGTGGCGTACAGACACTGATGGGGACCTTGCAAGGTGGTTGACCAGCGGTTTCACACCAAGGGCGGCAGGTCAGTCAGCAACTTTGCAAGAGTCTTGTGCATGAGAGCTTTTCTTGCAGCGCTGGTACTGTGTAAAACTCGTTGACTTGCTTTCATATACATGCCAGATGCACGCATAAATCAACTTGCAATGACAGACTCTCAGGCAACACAGAATGCCATCATTTGTTGATATATGCCTGCCCTTGTGCAGGAATCTGTGTTGCAAAGAGTTAAATGTCTGTGCTTGCTTCTGCAGCAACGTTTGGAGAGGAGCAGCCACAGGCATTTCCTTCCAACACGCCACGCACACAGTCCCTCATTAACAACCAGCAACGCCAGCTGCTGCACAAGCTCTTCTCCAAGGGCAACCTTGCTTCACAGCATCAAGTCCCATCAGACATGAGCCAGCAGCAGCAGCAGCAGCAGCAGGGCATATACTTTCAGCAGCAGCCTCAAGAAGACTTCAGCGACCCGTTGCAACAGTCACAGCAGTTTGTGCCTGTACAGCAGTCACTGCAGCAGCAGCAGCAGTACACTAGCACTAGTGGGCAGGACATGCAAGGGCTGAAGCCTGGCAGGGCTGACCAGCAGACAGCTTACCACATCAATGCACAAGCTTATGACAGCTTCAACTATGGTCAGCCGCAGTTTGGAGGCAGTCAGGGGCAGCAGCAACAGCCTCATCAGTATGGGATGCTGACAAGGGGACAAAGCTCTGCTGGGATGCAGCAAGCGGCATTGACAAGGGGGAACACCTTTGACAGCAGGGAGTTTGCTGATCAAGCCATGGGGGACGTGACTGAGAGTCCACGCCTGGAAGTGCTGGTCACGCCTGCTTTCACCAGCCAGGAGCTCAATATGCTGCTTGAGGTAGTTTTGATGCTCTATTGCAATGGAGCTACGTCATGTAACACGATTGGCCCTAAAGTTCTGAGCAGCAATGTAGAGCCTGACCATGTTTGACTTCCGCTGCATCATATGCTTTGTCAGCATTGCTTTGCCTGGTTGGCATAGCCACACTGCTCAACTTAATGCGCACAAAGGGCATTAAAGTCTTGTCAGGTGATACTGCCTGGTTTGAGGTCACAAGCACATTTTTGGATGACTGCAGGGCTGTGTTGTTGCATGCAACAACTAAGCTGTCTGACTATATGTGTCATCACAACAATGCTGTGTAAGAAGCTGCTGTGTGGTTGCTGAGCAGGCACTTGGTGATGAGGAAATGGTGGACATGGGAGAAGACCCTTCAAAGTCTCAGTTGCAGCATTCATCCTCTTTTGGAGTCTTGTTATGATTGCAGCAAGAGTGCAGGCATTGCAGTGATGCTGTCCTTGTATATCAAAGTTTGAGCCGATTTGAAAGGTCTGAGGCTTTTCCTGCAGTGTGTGCAATACAAGTTTGGCTGTGTGTGTAATGCCTATCGCTAGCAGTGCTGCAGTGAATGTTCCCAAATTGTAGGTGCATCAGATGTCAGACAGAGGACAGCAATCTTTATGCTTAAACATTTCATGACACTCCTGTCTTCACAAAACTCCTTCCAGTGTCAAGCTTTGTCAGCAATGCATTGAGCATGCAATTTGTTGATTGTGCCTGTCGCCTCAAAAAAGTGGGCATGCCGCATGCAGTGGACTCAGCAGCAGCTTCGGTGGTCTGTGCGCATTTACAGCCACTGATAATTTAATTGCTAGCATTATGACAGCAGAAGAACAAAATTAAAGCATGCAAAAGGCAATCCTGCAACCCCTCAGCCATTTGCATGCATTACACACATTTACAGCAGTCTGATGACATGTTTGTACACATGTGACTGTGAATTCTGATGCTCCATGGCCCATACAACATGGCTGACGACAGAGTTGAAGAATGGGCATCGCCGTGATCTCCGCTGCGGGCTTGGCGCGTTGGGTAACACAAGCATCGCGAGGGGTCTTCGTTAGTGGTGCCCGCGCTGACCATTTGCAGTGGTCTGAGTTGAGTATCGGCATGTGCGCAGACTAGCTTCAGATTGTATCTAAGCCGGCATGCTAGCCAAGCGTCAAGACCGTTTACGCAAGGTTGCAGCGATCTTTCAGGCTTTCGACACCGATCGAGATGCCAAGCTGAACCGGGCTGAGCTTACGACCTTGATCCAGCAGTGCAATCCCGGTGTTCTGTTCTCGGAAGTGCAGCTAGACGCCATCACACGCGAGGTCGGCGACTTGAACCGCTGTCCGGAATCTAAGCAAGTGTCGCAAGCCCGCAAAGAGGCTCTGCATCAGCCGAGACTGACGCAAAGCCGGTGATCATTGCTGATCACTCAGCACAGAATTATCCCTCAAACAAGAGATTTTATTTCAGGTGTTGGAGCAGTATGAAGGCAGTCCTGAGGCAGATAGCTTGACACGGCACAGCCTGGTACAACTATATGATGATGGAGTCGGGGATTGTGAACTAGACTTTGACACTCTGGACTTGGCAGACAGCAAGTCTCAACAGGTCCACTGCAATTTGCAGCCAGCCTGCTTGCCTGCTTACTTGAAAGCCTTCTTGCGGCTCACCAAATGATATTGTTGTCAGTGCAGGAGGGCCTGCAAACACCTGTGGGCAAGTCTCCTGGCCAACAGAAGGATGGGTTTGCTAGCTTGTTTGACTCGCCCCTCTGGAGTAGGCCTATCCAGTCACTCTCCAGCCAAGACAGCTTTAGCTTCTGTCCACAAGGTGGTAGCTATGATGAGAATGCTGTGCCCAATGTGAGCCGTGTCGAGGCCTGTCAGCAGGCACTCAAGGCTGCCTCAACAACTGCTTCTCCAACCACACACACCCTCAGCTCCTCTTCTCCAGGTGGCCAGACACATTTGACAGATGGCACAGCCGCATCTCAGGGTCCTTTGCAGCCAAGCCTGCAAGGTCAATCAACTCAACATGGCAGCAGAAGCTCCAGGCAAAGAGCATCCTGGAAATCAGATGTGCTATTCCAGCCTTTTCCGCAACCCCTGCAATGCCTTCTTGCTGACGGTCTTCAAATGGCCTCTTCTGAGCAGGTAAAACACATTATTTCGCCGGACTGGCTGACATGCTGTTGCATGACAGCACAAGCATAGGCAATCTGCTTTGCAAGCTGATTGACACATTATTTATGTGAAGTCTGCACATGTACAGGCAAAGGCTGGCGTCTGATGTGCAATCAAACATGTGCATCAGTGTGCCTTTCTGACACAGGCTTGTGAAGCGCTGGCAGATCAACTCAAGCAGGCGTTGCAGCGGGACCGTGGCACATGGCAATCAGTGGCAGAGGACTTGAGGCAGCAAGCAGACCACCTCAGCAGTGCTGACTGCTATGATGCTCACATGGAGATGGGAACACTGCTCATGACAAGGTGTGAGTGGCCTGCCGACCTGACCCTTCACATGATCTTGGCTTGCATCTTGCAAGAAGTGATGAGCCTGCATCATCTCATGATGGAACTGGCTTAAATGCCAGACAAGCAGGTCTTGCACATGTTTGCGATGTCAAAGCTGTCTTGCACAAGCTCAAGGTATGTCTCTTATGGGATGATCACACAGGTCTTGTTAAGGGCAGCGTTCACTTATTGCAAACACTCAAAACTCAAGCCCCAGCTGTCATTGCGTCTAATTACACAGATGCATATGACTGCGTGCACGCAATGCAAGCCCCACCTCTTGCGCCTTCAATTACATGCATTCAATATAAGCCGTAACTGTTTTTGCATCTGATCATACAAACACAAAAGACCGCATGCAGTCAGTGCAGCCCTAGCCGTCATTGCACCTGGTCACACAGACAGAAGGCTGCGCGCAACTGTGTATTTCAGCTTAGCCATGAAGACCAGCTTGACTTTGCAGTAAGCACCATCAGGAAGCAGCAACAAGCTTCCAGCATGCTGTCACAGCAGCTCCTGGTGATGCCAGACCCCTCTTCCGCCTGGGCAACGCCCTCTTTGCGGCTGGACAACTACCTGAATCACAGACTGCCTTCAGACAGGCCCTGGATGCAGTCATTCGTCCAGATGATGATGCATTGCTGCCTAAGATTCATGTCAACCTGGGCATCAGCATTGAAGCAAGTGGAGAGCTGCAAGCAGCATGTCAGCACTACAGGTGATACTGGCCTGCCGACAGTAATCATCCCTGCTGTTCACACTTGAAACACAGCAGCTTAACCAGAAACTTCATGTCAAAAACTTGACCAGCATTGCAGCAGTCACGGACAGCAATTTCCTGTCATGCTGAGTGCGTGTGTTGTCCGTACATTCAGGCGTCCTTCTGCAGAAGTGCTGCTGCGGTTTGAATGTATTACTGATGCCCAATTCTGGTTTTTTATACTTGAATCTCTGATATCAAGTGTGCTTGCATCAAGAGATCCATAGTACAAGCAAGGGGTTGTCATGAGCATTGTTGCATGCAGGTACGCTTTGCAGCTGAGTCCGCAGCACTTCAGAGCATGCAAGCTGCTAGGCAGCGCTTTGTATGCATCAGGAGACCTGCAGGCGGCTCATGCAGCCCTTGAGTCAGCCTTGCAGCTCAAACCTGACTACGCAGATGCTCACTGTGACCTGGGCTGCGTGCTGTGCGCTCTTGGGGAGGTGGACAGAGCCAAGGAGGCTTTTGCAGATGCTGCTAAGTACGATCCCAAGCATGTTGAGGTAAAATATGGTTCTGGGGTCGGTGCATGTCTGCTTGACAATTAACGCTTGCAAATTTGATGCAGCAATGATTGCCATACATTCACAGCATCACTGCTGAACAACCCACATTGAGCCATACCCAGCAGCAACACCATATACACATGAACGTCATGTTTTGTCATCAGATGTGCTTTTGCTGAATGCAGCATCACCTGATAACTTATTTTACTGACAGAGTTATGCTTTGCTCATATGTGCTCAACAACACTACATCTGATACATCTCAGTGCTGCAGGCCCTGTTCAACTTGGGGAACCTGCACCGCCAAAGCAGCCATTTTCCAGCTGCTGTGCAATGCTACGATTCTGTACTGTCATTGAACAGCCAGCATTGGCGTAGCCTACTGAACAAGGCAGTGGTATTGACAGGGATGCACAAAGACAGAGATGCACAGCTGGCAATTCAGCAAGCATATCAAATTTCAGGTATTCAAAGTGCTGCATGCATTTGTACATGCACTTGTAAACGACACTTGATACGTGAAGTCTCTGGTCAGCTTGAGGCATACCCTGCATGGGGCAACATGGCAACTGTGCAAGATCCAATGCCTGACAGGCAACCACAAAGCACCATGGCCTAGTGTATTGTCCACAGCAATAAGACATCGTAAAGAAAAGGTGGTCATGCATCGTGTATCATGTAGGCACTAAACAAGTCTTTCTGCAAGAGGTGGCGTCTCTTAGCCGAGTGACACAGCTAGCCGCTTCTCAAGACTGTTTGATGCAACTTTTGACTTCACAGACCGCTCCAAAAACAATGACAGAGTAGGGCAACTGATTTTCTGTTTTCACCAGGCTTTCTACCCTTGATTGAGCTGCTAAATGACACTTTAAGGCTCATAAGGTTAACCTTTGTCGTTGCCTGGCCCATGACACCAGCGTGAGATGCGCTCTTCAACTGGAGAGCATCAGCTGAGCTGCAGAGACCTTTACTCATGCAGAGCAGGAAGCATGCACAATTTGCTGATAAAAATGGCTGCGCACATGGTCATAGTACAAGTGCTATACTTCTGTTGCAAATTTACTCCACATGTATGAGCTGTCGGCAATGGAACGGTGTGTTGTTTGGCATTCATCCACTTGACGACGGCATTCAGAATCGCCATCATTGTGCTCAATTAGAACACTCTATTGATCACTGCACACATGCCAGATGTGCAAGACAGCTGGACAACTCAAGGACAGTTTTGTCAAATTATATAGCCCAGTAAAACCTGTTTGAATAGCAAATTTGTCGACCTAGCTCAGTGGTAGAGCAGCCGACTGCAGATCGGCAGGTCAGCGGTTCAAACCCGCTGGTCGACTTCGGCTGGGCCACTTGACGTCTGCACTGTTGCTTTTTGGTCTAGGGTTGTTATATGACCACGTGCGATGCAAGCAGGCTCCGGAAAGACGGTATTGATTGAAGAAAGATATCGCGTCACCCAGACCTTTTCTCTTCCAACTCACGTCTGTACATGTCAGTAATACATAAAGATTTGATGAAGAGATTGTTGTATGTTCACGAGGTCAGACATTCGTTTCGCCTTGTCTAGCTTGTTGCTCATGACAGTAAAGTACCCAAGTGTTACTGGTCCTCAAGGCTGACTTTCTGCATTCCCTCTTGAACATTTGCCACAGCCGGAGCCAGACCCTCACCGTGAGCTGTGCCCTCTGTTGTTGAAACACTATCATTAGTCTCTTCTTGAATGTCAAGGTTGCCTTGGTCAGCATAATGTGAGTCTACTGTTGTCTCAGATTCGGTTGTGTCAGGCTCTTCCACTGTTGGCTCTGATGTCTCTGCTCTGGAGGTGCCGGCCTGCTCATCAGCTGTTGCTTCCTGCAGTCAAGCACATGCAGGGTCGCACCAAAAAGCATTGTGGACAGCCCTCAAGCATGTACTGCTCACCGAGTCTGTGGAGACGTGACACACAGCTGACCACACATGCAGAACGGTGGATGCTTGTCCAGCAACCCAAACATTTGCAGAGGTCAACAAAGCTTGCAGCCAAAGAAATGACTTGGCAATACAAGTTACAGCTTCTGTGTGCACAACACGGGGTCCTGGGTCCCTCACAGTCAGTATATTGACAGCAATTCAAGTCAAAAAGAGAAATTTGCGTCTACACGCAGTGAAAGCGTAGGTGCATCAGCAAAGTTTTGGAAAGAGAACAGATAGATACCTTAGTGTCCTTGCCACCAAACAGAGACCTGACAGCCCCTGACACTGTATTCATAACGCCTGCGCTCTCTGTTGCTTGTGTGCCGCTACCTGGTACAGCTGCTTGCTTGGCCTGCTGCGCTGAGACGTCCTCTATTTGCATGCTCTGATGGTCATCAATGCTGTCTGCCCGCAGTGAAGCACTCACAGATGACTGCTCTTCTTCAGGCTCTGCACACAGCAGACTGCCGCTCAGGTCAGAACATGAACTAACACATGATCATTGCACAGGTGCTTTCATAAGCTCAATGAGGTCCACAGTGCATGCTGTGACATACAGCTGATGTACGCAATGCTCGAATATGCAGCTGTGACTGTCAGCTCTTTCAAAAGAAAGTGAGAGGCTGAATTTCTGAACATGCCTTTGGATCAACACAATGATGACAAACTAGCCTAAGACGCACATCAACAGCTGAGGCCATTTTGCTTGAGCAGTTGAAAGCATGCAGCAAGAGAGCTTACCCTCCACAATCATGTCAGTGGTGCTCTGTGCAGCATCAGCCTCTGCAGCTTGCGGGCCTGCTGGTCCAGCTTCCCCAGATGGTCCTGCAGTCCCAGCTGTTCCAGTAGTACCGCTAGTGTGGGGACCTCCTGTTTTGCTAGGACTGGCAGATGCTGAAGTAGAAACTGCACTGTCAGCAGGCTGCTTTGAGAGCGCTGTGGTGTGCTGGGCCTTGGCAGCATGTGTCTCTGGCTTCTGAGGGCTGACAGGGGCCTCAGGGCTAGCAGGAGCCTGAACAGGTGCAGCTTGTGGTGAACCTGGTGCTTGAGGGGAGGCAGCAGCCTCTTGCACTGGCTCAGGGGAGGCTGGCTGCCTGAGGGTTGAGTGACCCTCTGCCTTCTGGGGGCTAGCAGGCCGCTCAGGAGAGGCTGGGTTGCTGGCTGGCTGCTGAGCAGGGGCAGGCTGTCCGGCAGGGGCAGCTTGCTGAGGCTGAGCACGTGGAGGGGTGGCATTGGCCCTAGCGACTGGCTCATCAGGCTCGTAGTCACTGTCTTCCTCATCAGTGGCTGCTGTGCGGCCTGCAACCATCACAAGGCAGCATCAGCTTTCTTCACATATGAGAACCCAAATACAGAAGCTGGTATGGAATCAGGCAGACATTGAGCATGACAGCACCAGCATATGACGTGCTGCATGACCAATTCATGCTTGATTGATGGGCTGTGCAAAGCATAACTCTAGCATCACAGAGCGAAGCGTGGTTTCTCAGCAACTGACAAATGCGAAAGTTAGCCTGTATTGCAATGAGGCTGACCAGCATCAAAAGTTAGGACTGAGAAAGATCAGACATACCAGCTATCTCTCCTTCCTCCTCAGAGTCATCATCACTGGCAGGGGAACCATTACTTGCTTTGGCCTCCACACTCTCAGCATCCTCGTTCCTGGCAGCTTGTTCAGCAGCTGCCTCAGCTCTTGTGGTGGCATTGCCCAGCTTGGCTTCTACACTGTCAGCACCACTGCTTGGTCTGTTCTGTCCTTGTGCCTGCACGTTTTGCAGCTTGACACATTCAAACCTGAGCACACCTTTACAGCATAAGTGTGGTGTGACCAGGCATCCTGGGCATTGTGAAAATGGCAGAAGCAACTATACGCTTATTCTGGTCTTGCTTGATGCTGAAGGGTCTAAAGTATCAGTCACAGACATCATGCCACTGTGACTGTGCTGGTAACAGCTTTAGCTGGTTGCGCAATTTTAGGCAATGATATGTGTGCAAAATTGGCCATAGTTGCCATCATGTCTATCTTGAGCCTATATGATAAACATACAACAGATGCAATATGTATTATTGAAGTCTCCAGAGTAGCATTGATACCTTGGAGGCGTCTTGAGCAGATGCCACATCCCGTACAGTGACAGGGATGAATCTCCTGCCCTGCTCAACCTGCTTCATCAGCTCACCCAGGGTCTTGTACATACTCTTGGGAGGCAGATCAGGGGGTGACACCTTGCGCTCCTACACAAATATTTTGACATCACAGATCAAGACTGCTATAATTTGATAACGTAGAATAAGACTGCTATGTTTTGATGGCACAGATCAACACTGCTGTAGTGCAAGCACTGGTACCACAACTGCAAGATAGCAACGTCAGAATGGCAGCTCCAGAGACCCCAACGCCTTGACCTTGTGCCTTGTTCTATGTGTGCTTTGGCAACCATGACAGATTCTATGCAAGATGACGAACTCCAACCGAACACTCATGATGCCAAGGTGTATTTGAGAGCCAAAGCTGCAACACGCCACATGGGTGCCAACATTGAGTCTGATAATACATTGCCATGCATGCACAATGCTCTGAATTAGTCAGCAGTTTGGAAATCACACCATGCCACACACAGGCAGCTCCATCTGCAAGTAGTTGCTCTCCAGCCATGTATGCATTTCCTTGGCATTGAAGGGACCTTGCACTTGGCCATCAGGATCAATGTACCGCCAAGTGGGCTCCTCAGCACCCTGCACACAGAATATGCAAAAAGATCTCAAATAGTAGGTCAATCTGAGCTTTTGCTGCTTGTTGTAACACAAAATAGCCACGTAGGCATTCTCCTTCGATTCAAATGGCCTTGTACTTGGCCATCAAAACTATTGTACTGTAAAATGGCCTCCTCAAGACCCTGCACATGCAATGCACAAACATGAAGGCACCAGACAACATATTTGAAGAGTATGTCGCTGTCAATCTCTGCTGCTTGTTGGAACACAAACGAGGACACACAGCATGACCTGACGTAATTACATTATGCAGTAACACAACACAGCGTTTTCCTGCATGAAGAACGCAAGCAAAGTGTAAGTGCATTCCCATCAACAAGTAATGGCCTGTGCTGCCAATGGGTGACAATTGTTGATGCAGCTCTGTCAATGCTGTTGAGAGCAAGTGACTGCCTCTAGCAAAGTCTTTAAACCTCTTGAACATGCTTGACAGCAACATATAGATGGACAAACAAAGAACACAGGCAACATGTGAGCATGGACGTCAGACCTTGCGCTCAGCTGTGAAGAGCTTCCAAGCAGTTTTGCCAGGGTCTACACTTCTTGCCACTCTTGGAGCTTCCAAGACCCTGCCAGGCTGCTTTGCTGCCCTCTGGGGCTGCTCCCCATCTCTACTGTCTGGATCATTTCTGGCACCCCGGCCCCCTCTGCCCCTGCCTCTGCCCCTACCACCCCTTGCAGCAGGTTCTCTTGCAACAGGCTCTCTTGCCAGAGGCTCTCTTGCAGCGGGTTGACTGACAGGGGGTTCCCTTGCAGCGGGCTCTGGACCAGGAGTGACATGATCTGAGCCTCGGCGACCATAGCGTCGCTGATCAGCTTCTTCTCCATCCCTGGGGCTGAGTAGCCCCTCTGCAGGGTGGCGCCTGCCCTGCACATCGGACATCAAGTCTGGTAAGATATGGTTGACATCAGATCATTTGCAGTCACCACCATCATTAAGACTGATGCAGAACGTGTCGCTGCTGAGAATCATAGCTGTGCTTGCAATGTACAGGTGCCTGCGGAGCAAGCATGCATGTGCTTGCGATCAAAGCTGAAGCATATATCTCAAGAAGCTTTTTCAGCTTGCTTTGCACAGGTGTGCATTGATTGACTTCATGATCTTGTTTGTGTGGAAGGCTTTCTGCACATAGCAACTATGCTGATGCTGCACAGCATCAATGTGCTACACAAGCACATGCTTGCCATAACAGATGATCCTGAGGGCCTGAAAACTGACATCACTTGCAGGCGCAAAAATGTTCAGCCGTGTTCGCCAAGACTAGGCTTTCACTCCACCCTGGCAATGGGCTTGGTCGTGCGCTCAAGTGGGAATGGCAGTTATGATGCGATACAGCACTTCTGTTGGCTCACCTCCGGTAGGACTGGTGGCTGCAGTTCCTCATCATTTCTGCGACCCCTGCCAGCCCTACCACCTCCCCTCTGGCCCCTGCCTCGACCCCTGCCTCTGTCTGGCTGATCATCATTGAGTACTTGTGCAGCTCTCACAGGCTCCTGTTGTCGGTCATGACTGCTGGAGAAGTCGCCTGCTGCTTCTTTTCTGATTTGAGGTAGAGCATCAGATAGACTGCCCCAGACATCTTTGCCAGCTTTTCTGACCTGAGCACATCAGAAGGGAATCACATATCAGGTGTGCTGAGTCAGCTGCTCATATTGTTTGTATGCTGGTAGGTTCTTTTGTTCTTCTACAAATTTCTGCACGAAGATCACTGCTTACTGCCGGTGCTTGACTTGTCTTTGTTCATCGTAGTCGGTGTTGGTGAGCAGACACATTATGGCTGAGCAACGCGTCAGTTTTCCATACTGTAGCATGTGCTGGGGAGAGCTGTATCAAGCTAGTCACAAGCCAGCAATGGGTGAACTGTTGCACAAACAACAGGAAACATTCAACTTTGGCATGTGTGGCAATGAGACCAAATTCTGCACCTGCAGGTCTGATTGTCCAAAGTATCCCAAGTCAACCCAGTTTATGAGTTTCTTTGCCTCAAAGGGCCCCTGCTCTTTCCCTTCAGGATCAATGTAATGCCATTGAGATGTCTGTGGCAGCAGAGGCAATGTTCTGCCAGGTGCTGAACTCCTTCCGCCACCTGAATGGTCATCAGCAATATGCAAATTAGATGATCATGCAGAGCAGTGGAGCAGGAGCAGTTGTTCCCTCTGTAGTTTTTGCGGTATCTTACCTCGTCCTCCACGACCACCACCACGTCTAGAGCCACTGCAAAGCACCAACATTTGAGTGGCTTGTTGGAACTGTTTTGAGCAATCATGGCACTTGCACAAGCCAGCTTTTGATTTGTTGGCTCTGAGTATAACCAGCTCACCCGTCTTGTTCAGTCTCAGCATCCCAGCCATCCTTTACGCTATCACGCTGGCTGCCCCGACCAAACCCACCCTACAGCAGACAAAGCAGCAGTTGGCGCCTTTCAGCATAATTCTGATGCCAAGGGGAAGAAGCATGTGTCACCTGCCGAGGTGGTTCTGTGTCCATGTCACGATCATCGTGCAAGAACCTGTAGGCAAGAAGAGGCAGTCAGGGACACAGCTGGCAGATTGCTTGTCTTTACATGAGCTGCAAAGTGGAGAAAGTCGCTCACCAATCTGGCTTGCGTCTCTGATTTGGAGAGTCGGTTTCGTCTTCCTCGACATCAGCTGGATCGTTCGAAGACGGCTTTGAATCACGCTTTGGCAGCCTGAAGGCTTGCCACGGTTTGCGATCAGCAAGACCGTAGAGACTCCGCGGGAAAAGGTCAGCAGAACGGATACAGCGTACCTAACGCCGTGATCTGCCGCAAAATATCTTGCACTCCTCATCCTGCCTGTACGCAAGCGGCTCCCCCAAAGAAGCCGGGATGTCTGAAGCCCTTAGGTCAAACGATGCGTTTCGCTCTGCTGACTTTGTTCCGACAAAGGCCAGGAACAAACAACACCCAGTACAGGAACGGTTTTAGATCAGCCTGGCGCAACACATATATGTCGGTGCATGGCCAAGTGCAACGGGCCAGCACAGCATGCACAGAATCACTGTCCACGACCTAATGCATAGGGTTTTTTTGAATTTTGGAGTTGCTCTAAGGTCGAGAACTGAATCTCACACCCGGACCATTGCCTTCACAGGATGCACATCAGCAAGACAGACAAGCAGCGTTGCCATAGGCTGACACCTGATGTAATCGCACACAAGCTGTACGACTCAAAGCACAAAATGTCCTCAAATTCAATCTAGAATTATTGTGCAGGCCTGTAATCTCTATGTCTTGCAAGATCATGCCATTAGCTGACAACCCCTGCTGTGCCTTTTTGTGCTGACACGATGGATGTTTACTGCTTGTAGATGTCAGTGTGGAAAATGCATGTGCAAGCGTCAAGGCCACCTTTGCCATATGCATCTGACGGCAATACTACAAGCCTTTCCTGACAATGTGCCTTCATGTTGGCCAGCGTATCGATCATCGCTAGCTAGCTCGGCACCACAATTGCAGCATGGCATGCTGCAAGCAGGAAGAAGAATTGCAACAGCATGCATCAGTCTCGGTCAAAGCCAACATTCACGGTCATCATCTTCGGCACGTTGACCTGCGACAAGCGCCTGGGCTAAGGGTGTGATGCTGCAGCGACAGCTCATGTGCAGACGCATCGCTTGATCTATGAACACAGATTTGCAACCGGTCAAGCAACAAGTTTGGGCCGCTGCAGTAAGTTGACCGGACCTTCTCTGCACTGACTCTGTATGTATGCGCGGTTCCCGACATCTGTTGTGTGCACAGGTGCCAGTACGGTTGATTCTGAGTGAAAGCGACATCACAACAATCGAGGCTCCACCAGCTCCGCTGCATGTACGCGCTGCTGCAATGATCTGACATATTTGACGCTTCGACTCTCTCTTGAAGCTGCTGTTGCCTTCAGGTTTTGTTACCCAGGTGCACGTATTTGCCTAGCCTCACAGCGCGTGCTCTTGACCATTTTCGGGTAAGATAGCCTTGCAGTGCAAGTTTCAGAGCAACACACTGAGTCTGACCTGTGTGATTACAGCATGTGCTGCCACCTGAAGTCAATGATGCTGTCAACACACCATGGTTCGAGCATGATGGGCTGCCACTTCGTTGGTAAGCTTAGCAGCCTTCATGCTTCCTGGGCTATCCACCTCCAAAGCTTCACAAGGCCTTTCCAGCAACACATATATAGGCTCTCATGTAGTATTGCACATTCACTGCAGGCAGTACCCTGCTGGAGTTCTGTTTGATCTGCTGCACAGAGGCAAAGCTGGTGTTGTCTGGCAGATCACGGTATGTGACAGCTCCCATGTCTCCTTGGCCTGCTGCATGTAAACGTTGAGCGTCAGTTGCACTGGTTTGTGTCATTGAGCTCACTAGCGGGATACCAGGAGTGCTGCACACTATGAGCAACCTTGCTTATGCTGCAGATACACTTTCGCGACTTCCCATCAGACACATTGCTTTCCTGGGAAGGATCTCAACCCCTGCTGCAAGCCTACCTCAACAGCCTAAAAGAGGCAGCAGTAGTCTGCTCTGGCAATGCTGCATCCATCTTGCAAATGTCTCAGCAATCTCAGCAGAACCTATGGCAAAGCGTGGAGACAGCAGACTTGGCCAGTTTTCAGCGTGTAGCCAGCTCCCTTCAACTGACTCCAAAAGCAAGGGGCAGCAGATCTGCCTCAATACCTGTCAGGCTACTTTTCCAGAGAAGCGCAAGTGGTAAGCTTCAAAAGTTGATCATGGCTATGCTGGCCTCAAAATGTGCATGAGTTGTTTGCTTATGTGCAGACACAGCAATCGCACTAGCAGATTTATTGTGGAACCTGGTACAACAGCTTCTCTTTGTGACAACCGCTTCAGTCTTCAAGATAAATGTCCTTTTATTGACTTGTTTTCACTCACAGATACCACTGCAGCCAAACTGCAGTGATTTGCCAGTTGCCTCGTCTTTACATAGAGAATGTTCCTATATTGAGTGGCCTGATTAAAAGAAACTGTACTGTAGCTTGTGACGTGAGAAACTGAGACAGCTGATGCTGTTTGCAGATTACATGTCTAGCTATGAGAGCATTGACTTCACATCGCGACCAATAGCACAAGCAGTTAAGGATGCTGAGCAGACGCTATTGCAAACACTGCAAGGTATTCTGCCAGACTGCTTTGCATCTTCTTCACAAGGCAAGCAGGATCAGCCAGATGAGTCAGCTCAGTCATCAGCAAGAGACATCAGCCCCACTGACTCAGACACAACAGAAATGTCCATCACACCTGATGCTCAGGCACAAGAGCACATGTTCCTTGAAAAGTATGTTGTGCTTGTATGTGGAATAAAACCTTCATTACAAACGCCTTTGGCTGGCCTACATGCTGTGATGCATGCGCCAGATCTTTTCTTGTACATCAGTGTCATTGCGCTGCACTAATGCATTGGTCAGTGTTGAATTTATAGTACATGCAAATCAGGCATAATTGTGCCCTTGCATGATGATTCAAGGCGGGTTCACCTGAGAACAAACAAAGGCAGCATGCACAACACCTGAACCAAGTGACATATGTCAGTGAAACTGAAGCTATTCTAGCAACATACTTGTACGCAAGCATGTCAGACAACGCAAACACGTACACACCCACACAAGCATGATGCGCTCACTTCTTGCTGTCATCAGACACATGAGTCAAGTCAGGAGGTTGCTGCTGGGTTTCAGCAGCATGAGCCTTTTCAGCATCAGGAACGTAATGAGAGTCCCATGCACTCTGCACTCGAGCCTTGTCTGGATTCGAGGCAGGCAAGACGCCTTCTGCTGCTATGTCCTGAGCAACTTGCTGAACCTCATCCTGCAGAGCCTGCTCTTCTTCAGGGCTAGTACCAGTCTTGTGTGCCGCACTAGCAACCTCTTTGTGCACTAATGCCTCTGCAGCTGAAATTGCATCTTGCTGAGAGTGCACAGCACCGCTTGGATCTGTCTCATCCCCATTGGGTGAGACCACATTGGGCTGAGGTCGGCTGGACACAAAACCAGTCATGGGGTTGTGATGCCGCACTGTGTGCGCCTCCCTGTCCAGGTGGGATGGAATGTATGTTTGCCCAATGGCAATTTGGCTGCCGGAAGCAGCCCCAGAGCCATGTGAGGGCGAGGCAACTTGTCCAGCCCCTTGCCGTACCCCCTCCTTTTCAAATGTTATCCTGCAGCCAAGTGCTAAAAGTCAAATCATGCAAGCTGCTGCCAATCTGCAAGGTCATAAGCTGCTGGCGTCACAGCATACATCAAGCCCACATTAGATTACTTGCAGACTGTACAAGAATGCTGTAGGTCTGACCAACTCCATCAGGCCTAATCCAGCATGCTCTGATGCGCTGTGATGACCAAGTGTACAAGTTTCACCAAACTTGCATTGCATAAGCAAGTGCTCAGCCGTGGGTAGAAGGCCAACAGGTTTGGCAACATGTTGATGCATGTTATGGCTCAGCACTCTTAGCAGAACAACAAACGCAAGGCCAAGCTGCTGTTAAGCGTTATGGTCGGTCCTTGCTGCATAATGGCATGTTGGTGTTGTGATTCCCACAATGATGCCTAATGGAGCATTCTATCATCTTTTTTGGATTCAGATTGGGGTGTGGAAATGGGCTGACCTGAAGAAGTGCAGCTCATGCACACTGTTGTGCACTTCTCCTGTCTCCAAATCAATCTTGGCAGGCGTGTGCACCTCATTCACTGTGTGTGCTACACAGAATCCTGCAGTGTGAATCACAGCTACGTTGCTCCAAGGTGATGCCACACAGACTGTCCCAGGCATTCATGTTCATGAAGAAGCAGTGCCTTGCAACATGGCTCACATGATAAGCAATCTTGAGGACAGCATGAACTGCCTGCAAAGGTAAGCTCAGCGCATGCAGAGGCAATATAACACCAATGCAGGAAGCCAGCACCAACAGCAACCCTGCAGCTTCAGCTGTGCAATGCTCAGCACCATGTAAGACTAGTAGCCGATGATCTAGCCTTCCATGACTGAGTTGGCGTCTGGCAACTGAGCTGAATGTAGGCTGTTCTGTTGATCTGACAGCAAGCATGTAAAGCAATTGCTTGCTGTACAGACACAATGCCATCTGGGGACAATCTCATGGTGAAAGTAGCGCATTTGGCAACGATGCAATGCACTGCAACTGCAGTGGCGCTTGAGAGAGACGCCTTCAATGCCAGGACTTTTCCTTGGTCGCCGTTGCGTTTACTTTCGATGATGTTGCTGTATACAGCTGATCATGTGAGGGCAAAGACCAGCAGCAACCAGTCACAACAGAAAATGCCTGCAGGGGTACCTCTGTCAGAGAGTATGTCAATGCACATGTCTGCCGCCAAGGGGTGGTCTGTGAAGACTCTGGCAGGGGACTTCAAGGTGGCATGCCCAGCCAGGCTGCACCGCTTCAGTAATGGAACAGCTTCATTGTCAATGATACGCACCACCTGCAGTTGTCACTGCACTGTTTGCAGGTTGTGCTTCATGCACAGTGTATGCCATTGTTGCTTCAGTAGACCACAATTAAACGCTGCAGCAGTAGAGCAAATGAGCCTTTCAGAAATCAACTTGCAAGCCTTACATGTACTGGGAGGGCTTGCTATATCACAATGTTGAACGTGCTAACCCTAGGCGTGATTGGTGCAAGTCAGCAGAATAGTGCAGTGATAGTGCATGATCTGCGCTGTCTATGCTTGTGGCTGGTCAGGCTTGGTGACCTATGTCCTCATGGGCTTCATGATGAAGAGGGGATGCATCAGCCACAGAAGCTAAAGCTTGGTGTCTGAAGCCAAGGTCGTCAGTGCAGAAATGACGAGATGGAGCAGGGCAGCAGACCTCCATGAAGATCTTGTGGTGACGCTTGCTGTAGGTGTCGAGGCGGTGGACGAGCTGCTGGCGGGAGGCGCGCACCAGGTCCTGTGCCAGCGGCAGGTGCCGGATAGCGGCGTACGTCGCCTCGTCCAGGTCAAGACTGCTCTGATACCGCAGCTCGCGCGAGATCTGCGCGCGCGTGTCTTCCAGCCCGCCCATGGCGTCAATCAAGCTGAAAGGGAAGTACTGCTTCAGCCGCAGGATGGTGGCATAGTGTGCCTGCATCAAGTTGCATGGCGTCATGATACCTGATTGCACATGATAGCAGAGAATTTGAAGTGATATTAACACTGCTGGAGAGGTATTGGCTCATCTACAATGGAAGTCATGGCGTGCTGTGCCTTACAGTTCGGGGATGTTGAAGGCAGCCAATCTACTTTACCACAGCTATTGATGGCTGGCCACAGCTCATGTTCTGAAACAACCAACAGTTCCAGGCATGCCGCCACACACCATTCTGTGTCTTGAATTAGTTGATGTCTTAAAAGGATTTGGTTGTCTTCCATGAACAGCTTGTTGTGACCATTCGTTGTGATCTGCAATCCTGGCATGCAATGACTGCTCAGAGTTGTGCTCTCTGCATTCCAATCAGTGACAAGATCCACATGCAGAGGACAGCTTTCCTGGATACCCTGTTGTAACTGCAGTTGCAAATTTCAGAACAACACCAGGGGCAGAGATGGCCAGGGACCCTGACTATCATGTTTGCTTGCCTGAAATCAGCATATTTGACAGTCCTTGATCAAAGTAACAAAAATGTCAGCTTCAAGCTTTGTTGAGTTGCCTTTCAGGAAAGCAAATTGGCAGTGAGGCTCACCCTGAAGACTTCATACCGCCGTCTGCATTTGGCAGCGTCCACATCAGTGGTGCGCACATTCCACATGTCCTCGCTGCCAGCGTCTGCAGCACGCTTGTTGTGCTGGGCAGCCATGGTGGCGCGCAGCATCTGCCGCTTCACACTCTCCTCCATCTCCACATACAACACCACCACCTGCATACCATTTTCCACCTGTTTTTGAGTTTGACAGCCACAAGATTCAGAGGCAATTTGACCAGACAAGGCTTTCAACCACAATAGGACCATGATGGTGATTGTCACCCAGTTTGCACAAAGGCATAGCATGTAAAGCCAACAAGTGCTGGGCAGCATCTGCCGCTACACACTCTCCATTTCCACATACAGCACCACCACCTAAAGAACACCTTGCAACTTTTGCTAAATTTGATGTTCCTGAGATTCAGCAGAGATCATAACCATCAGGCAAGCTTCTCATGTGATATGGGATGGTCAGTTTGTCATCTGATCCAGAATGAAAGCATGCAAAGGCACCATATACTGAGCATTGCGTTCCAGTGTATGCCAGACAGCTTATGCCAGCTGTCCCACTTTTAGAGAAGCACTTGCATGCACCATCTTCTTGGGATCCAGAAGAGCTTGAATCATGCAGCAGGAGCGACCAAGGAGGGCTTGCAAGGTATAAGCATCTACAAGGTAGGCGGCAACTGCCTGGCATTAGTCATATCGGGCAGACCATCTTTCCTGTTGCAGTCTTGTGTCGGCTTTGTTGCCTCTTCAAACCATTCTCATGCATGCAGACTGGATACAGGAGCATTCTGACCACTGGAGACCTGCAACATCTTGCACTTACACTGGCATCTGCTGTCACTTGATGGCGATTGTACCTTGCCCCAGCTGGTGATTTGATCCTCGCTACTGTGCAAGCAATGAATGCATGAATAATGCACTTGTCACAGCATGAAAGCAGGCGGTGTTGAGGAAGGGGTTGAGGAAGGGGTTGAAGGTGCACCTTGAAGGAGGGGCGGGGGTACTGCCACTCCTCAGGGCCATCAGCATGCTTGTTGTGCAGCTCCAGCATCTTGTCATACAACAGCTTCAGGAAGTCCACCTGCAGCGCTGTCCTTGGAAACCCATCTGCAATGCATACACACCCCTCTGCCAAATGCCATAAGCCATCACAAAAAGCATTTAGACGCTCACAACTGTTGCAGCTGGCGTCTGCAGGGCTGACGGCACAGCCTGGTGCCACCTGCCATTTGAGCAGGTGAAATTGCAACTGTGATGAGACTTCTTGCTTCTTTGCAGCATTCAAGACTTTGAAATGCATGCAAGCATCGTCGACAGAAAACATAGGGGTTGAATTGTATGCATGCATCACTGCTTGAGCAGATGCTTGTGACCGCTCGCTGTAGAAAGACCATGTGCGAGACAGGCCGCATTGACACTTGACATGCTTGGTCAAAGGAAGAGGTGTCTTGCAGCCCATGAGATAGGATAGAGGGAAATACCTATGAGCATGCCCACGCCATCATTCTCCTCAGGCGAGAAAATGATGTCAAGCAGAGCATCTCCCACCATTGTCTGCACCATGTCATTCATCAGCATGTCAAGTGGAGTTTTGCTGGTTTGTGGGTATGCACTGTATGCGCAGGTTGAGGCCAAACATGCATTTTGATGAGTGTACAGACAAAGCCCCCATTAGATGCCGCAACGTCCTTTTGATATATGATTGAGTGATGGTACAGAATAAAGCGGCCAGCTGAGCAGTAGCTGCGGGCATTACGTCAGGCACAAGCTCTCCAGCTTCCATCAGGTGCTTGATGTGTGGATTCCTCTCCAGCATGTCACTCATGGGCACAGATCTGGACAGGCCACGAGACTTCATGATGAAAGGAGTGTTGGCTCCCTGCACAAAAGATGGGGTTTACTCAAGTGACACAAGCTGCTGCAAGTTGCTGAGTATGCATTTTGGGGAAGAAGGTAGGACAGGTTGTCCTATGCCTGGCTGGCAGCAGATCTATCCATAACTCAATTGTTCAACAGGCATCTGTTGATCTTGCAGGTGGATTTGATATTTTGCTGTAGCTATCACCACTTGCATGGTGACTTGAACATCACCATTGGGCACCGCTGGCTTGCTATGCACAGCAAAGTGCCTGTAAATTTTGCAGCCTGTGACGCTGATGTCCAGGTGCTGCTTTGCTGATCTGTGATGCAGAATATTTACCTTGCCTGCGCCTGGGGCTCCGTTCAGCCATACTATCTCATGGGGACACTGAATGACCTGTAATCAGCATCAAAAAGTCCTTCAGCATGCAAGCAAGCAAGCAAGCAAGCTGCCAAGCAAGCCTGCTGTACAAAAGCAGGAGAGGCAGGACAATCCAATTTACCCCAGACCACTTGCCCTCAAGCTTGCGCCAACATGTATCAAAGACCAGTTGAGCTTTGATGTTTATTTTGTCCTCATTTGTGAAGCGCTTATGGGCGTCCCCAGCTGCTGGCGCTGCTTGTGGTCGTTTTGCAGCAGCCTGCACATGCCAACAAACCTGACTTTTGGTCTGCATGTGTGCAATGCAATGGAGCCATAGTATATGCTGTCTGTTTATGCAGTTGCGTATGCAAACCCCAGACACTTTCGATCACTCACCTGACTGCTGAAGTCATGCACGACCGGGCTGCAACTCGATGTTTGCGGCCCATGGTTGTGGAGCTGACAGCTTACGGCAACATTGGGTCGCAGACTGGAGCGACACGGTTCATTGAGGTTGACTGGTCCAAAAGTGCTTGAGTGACGCCTTAGATGCCCCTCGTCATTGGATCCGGTGGTGTTTGCATTGTAGATGCAGCCGGATAGCTGGCGTAATGTGCGATCGGCGTGAGTGCTGGCGTTGCAGGCGCTCAAGCTCCTGAGTCGATGCCGAAGAAGCAAAACGGAGGAGCGCATCTGCCGCCAAGCAGCTACTACAGTCACATCAGAGCAGATGCAAAATCGTTCGCGCAGCCGACAATGCTGCCTGTGTCAACCAATCTGCACTTTTCGGACTTGACGTGCTCGCTCGCTAATTGCTTTGCAGTCTCAGCTGAGTGCGTTGTCGAGGAGCGAGGAGATGAATCGATGTTCTGCATGTGGCATGTTCAGTTGACCGAACTCAACAGCTCTGCGATGCATGCGACAGGCATTTGCGGACCCTGCTAGCATACCAATTCGGCCATCGTCGCAGAAAGTACTTCATTGCACGCGTGAGCCAGCAGCATCTTGATGCATCAGCACATTGGTGTCGCACGTTGTCGCCTTCCGTCACTGAGTTGCATCCTTCAAGAGAACAGCAGCGACAATGAGCAAGCGAGAGACCGCAGCGTCGAGAGCTGCGCATGCAACTTTCAAGAAGTACAGCGCAGTGAAGACGACCGCCGGTGATGAGGAGCATACACGGCAAGCCTTGCAGATGGCAGTCACCCTGCAAGCACTGACTGCCCACATCACGCTGCTGACCCCTCAATGCGATATTGCAGCAACTCGATTGGCTTCCTGCCCCTACGCAAGCGATCGGCCCTCGCCAACGAGACAAGCTGAATCTTATCACTCAGCTCTGTAATTTTTGTGATCTGTCTGCTGGCTGACAACTTTAGGCGGTGCAATACTTCGCCAGCATTGCAGATCATCAGCACACAGCTGCAATGCCAAGGTAGCTTTACAAGCATGCTTTGAAATAATGCTTGACCTGCCCTGCAGGCTGTCCCTGTGGGACAGATGAGTGAAGCTGCAGTGCTGGACTGTCCGTGCTTTGACGTAGGTCCTGCACATTTACCTGGCAGGTCAGACTTTGCACAATCCTTCATCAAAGTGCACAATTTGCCTCAGGGAACACGCCACATTTCAGTGCACTACACATTACAGTGTCCTTTGACCAATTGGCAAACACGAATACACCAGTAGCATCAACATACGTTCGACCAGTGCTGACATTTCTCCACAAACCTCACAATACAGCGTTGGATGTGCAGATGTGCAGTGTAAAAAACATTGTTTTGAGCTGATTTTCTATGCCTGCTGCCGCCTTATCAACAGCTGTAGATGATATGCAGGCATTGACAGTGTCAGCAGCTTGCTTCTTGCTCAGATCGTAGGCCTCAGAAGGAACCTTCAGTTCAAAGCAAGAAGCACATCATACAAAGTCAACTTTTTTAGTCCAATCCTACAGCCTGGCAGATGCCTGTCCAGATCTTTGGCAAAGCGCGGTAGGCAGTCATGTATGCATATGCCATCAATGCATGCTCTTGTGCAAGCACATGCTTACTGGTGAAGGTCTGCATGGTGGCAAACAAGAGTCAGTCAGCAGGCAAGCAGCAAAGACCAATTTGAGGGGCAGAAGGAAGTTGGTCATCGCAGGACTGACCAGCTTCCTGCAAAGGTCATTATAGCTTGAACTGCAGGCTGCAATGACTCAGCCTGTTGCCAGGTCACTTCTGCTGCTCACAACCTGATTTTGAATTCTTGGAGGATTCAGTTCATGGCAGCAGCATATTTGGTATGTTCTTGCCATTTCGCAGAGACACAGTTGCTCGCCCTTGTGAGAGCTCATGCCTTCAAACTGAGCTTCTTGTAGAGTGGCAATGCCCACAGGAATTTGAAGTACAACTGTGTTTTATGCTAAGCTGCATGTCTCAATCACGATGGCTTCTGAGTGCCTTGCTGCCTTTTGTAGTCCCAACACATCAGGTAAATGCTGGCCACCAGGCCATCTGTGCTTACACGCAGTCTCTTTGGGATGCAGACATTTGCAGCAAAGCTCGTGCACTTCTTTGCGCTCATAATCATCATGCTGTGTGCACAGAAACCAGTTGCAAGAGTGGAGGCCTTTGGTCATCAAGTCACAAACCTTTTGGCGGAGCAGTTGGCATCGTCCATTGTGAGATTCAGCATTCCCTGCCGTCACCAAAGAAGACAACTTTGGGCCGTCAACAGTGAGTTAGTATATTCTTTCAATAACTGTTTTTGCATGTTACGCATTGGCGCCATGTGCTGCATACTTCACAGTATGCGCTGCATCTCAGAAATTGATACTCTTAGATACCACGCCTTGCCTACCAAGTATACTGTATCGAGTATGACACATGGTGATTCACTGATGGTAATGACATCATTAGTGTAGAGCGAGTCAGCCTGCAGAAGGATATCGATGTTGTATGCACAGCAAGCATAAAGTCTTTCCTTGGAAATGATGCAGAGATAGTCATGTGCAAGCAGCTTACAGACTACACACTGATGTTGCTGACATGATCATGATACTACCAATTGCAACCGTAGTCAAGCCGGATAATCACGGTTTTTGATCGTGCCGGGTGTTTCGGGCCGTAGCTCTCGGACATGGACAGGCTGGCAAGGTTGCAATCGCCATCACTCACGTCTGTTGAGGCGAGTAGGCGTGGGGCTAACCATGACCCTCAACTTTGACGTGAGTGGAGTCAGGAGGTGGCTTTGACCTGCCTAGGCAAACCGCTCCTGCAAGACTATGTGCCTCCTAGAGGAGTGCAAGTCTTTTGGGATGCAATATGGCCACACGTCCTCGTCGTGCATCCTGTCAACGTTTGCAGCCTGTTGCGTTAGAGCTGCAGACGGCTGAGATGGCCATGGTGTTTTGCAACACCTTGACTGTGTCTATAGACACGATCATTCAAAGGCACATAACATGCTTCTGCTACTCTTCATTTTTTCGGAAAGGCAATTGATTGACTCGAGCCTTATCCAACGTTCCAGACTGGCAAGGATGACTGTAACGAAAAGGGTGACGGCCGATGTAACGCAGCTAATTGCAGAGCCCATATACGACTAGCGTTGCTACAATTCCCCCCCACTTAAAATCGCGCGTCCCCGAGCGACACACAATCTCACGGACCCGGCAAGGGCCACGCCCCTCATCACAGGACGCATCATGTTAGTCGGCAACCCGAACCTCGGAATGGGAGAGAACCCCCTTGCGTTGCGCAGCGGAAAGCAGGAATCGAACTCGCGACCTCAGCATTTTCCTGAGGTCCGAATCAGGACCAGAACGACAAGTTCCAGAATCCGAAACCAATTGGAACGAAAAGGGTGATGGCCGATGTAACGCAGCTAATTGCAGAGCCCATATACGACTAGCGTTGCTACAATGACAATCTGACAGCTTCAGCGAAGCTGTGCAGACAAGGGTAGCTGAACCGCCTGCACATCAGTAACGACATACAGACGTTTGACAGGCACGGCAGCAAGGGCCATCTGGAACCCCTGGCCCACACCAAGCAGCAAGTCAAGGTAGTAACGGCATCTTGCCCACCTGAAGCTGCACAAAACACAACAAACACAAAGTCAGAGCATCACCAAGCACCATCCCCCTCTGCATCAACAACGGATCACCCCAAGCAAAACCTGCACACATTCAATCAGTCTTTGCGCGTTGTGGGGGGAGAAGCGAGCTGAAGCGGTGCTGCAGAGCCAGGGCCGAGGGATTTTGAAGTCGACCAAGACTGTGCGCCAAAGTACTAGAGCTGGCATTTAGAATTTCTTTATTCTGAAAGTTTAATAGCGTAATACGACAGCGCTCGTTACGGCGAAGCTGTACGCCGTGCAAGCTGAATTCTTCTTCTTGTCCCTCTTCTTCATCTCACGACCCCCACTTTTGGGACGGGGGACCCCGCAGCTTGTAAGAGGGGGAATACATTGTCGAGGAGACGAATCGATGTTCTGCATGCCAAAATCGACAGCTCGCGATACTTGCGATCGCCATTTGGGCACGCTGCTCGCAAAGACAGAGTTGCGGATCAATGCCCAATTGCGGTGAATGGCAGCTTTATGGCGGACCAGCATACGCGACGTTTAAGATGGAAGGATTTATCGACTGACACCCCTCGCTGAGCAACAGCGACAATGAGCAAGCGCAGTGCGGCAGCCTCTGCAGCTGCACACGCGGCTTCAAAGAAGAACAGCGCAGTCGAACTGACCGCCGGTGATGAAGAGCGTGCACGTCAAGCTTTGCAGGTTACCATCAAACCTGTCACAGACCCCGCAAACGCTCGCTTGCGACGCCATTCAGCTAACACCTCAACGCTTCCATGCAGCAACTTGATCTGCTTACCGCGCCGAAGCAACCACAAGGCCCCAGCCAGTGGGACAAGGAGGATCTCACTAGTCAGCTTACAGATCTTTGTGACAGTCTGTTGGCTGAGGGCTTCAGATGGCAAGATGTCCAGCATTCCTTGCAGGTCAGAATGTGATGTACTTATAAACTGTTCAGGCAGCACTGCAAGCATGCTTTTGACACGATCCCTACTTTGTCCTGCAGGCTGTCCCTATGGGACAGATGAGTGAAGCCACAGTGCTGGACTGGCTGTGCCTCAATGTAGATCCTGCACACCTACCTCGCAGGTCAGATTATTCCCAAATCTTCCTTGAGCTGCACCATCTGTACCCATGTGCTTGCCACTCTGTTGCACACTCTGTATAGTCACCTCAACACTGCATCATATTCAAACAAGGCTCCATTGAACACACCACATCTTGATGTTCTGCTTGGTTTGAAGCAGTGTAAATTGCAATATCCCCTGATCAAGTGGACAATGCAGATATGCTGGCGGGGCTCAGTCAAGAGCAGCCGCATCTGGCGTAAAGCTAGTTGCCAAAGCAAGCACCAACAGACCGCAAGCCAAACCCAAACCAACCATTCCCAGAATCTCACCTGAAGAAGAGGCAAGGCAGCGGCGTGCAAAGCAGCTGGAGCAGCAGGCAAGGGAAAAGCAGGCGGCTCAAGCAGCTGAAGCAGCAGCTGCCAAAGAAAAGGACGCTCAGCGGCAGTGGATTCTGCAGTATGCTGAGGATGACTCTGAGTCTGACATTGATGAAGAGCAACAGGAAAAGGTGATATCTGAATAGCACCACACACTGATTGCTGGCAACCGTCATGCCAACTTCCAGTGTTAGTTCCAGACAATGCAGCAGCACCTTTGCATGCAAACCACAAGGCAGCAACACCCACACCCATACCCACAAACATGCTGTCATTTACGGCAAATTACTGCTTCTACACATTGAGCATGAACTGGTGCGGTGTAGCCTGTGCATGGTACTCTGATTGAGCAGCAGCCTATACAACAAATTCTGTGCGAGGCGGTCAACTCAGTACGTTCGCAACAGCATGGCTAATCTACCATATTAGGGTCTGTTTGGGCAGTTAGTTGGCACAAACGCAAGGGTGGACCCAGACACACTTACAGGTCGACTGTGTACAAAGATCTCTTCACTCTTTTAGACTCAGTACAAATGGTTCATGTCACCAAGACCAAACCGATTGGAGCTACTTGGTTGCTCCAGTATGTAGCTAGCCAGGCCTGCTGAGCCTGTATTGCATGTGTGCTTTCATGAACGGGTAAATGAGTGAATGAAATGAACAGCAGGGCTACTGGTGCAGGAGGAAGAGGTGATAGAGGATTGGGAGTTGTGGGGCGACCCTAGGGAGGTGGAAAGGAGGAAGGCCGACAGGCGCAGGGCTGCCCAACCCTTGCATGTGCGCCAGGCCCAGGTCATACCACAACCCTCCGCCTAATCTGCCCCTTCCTTTCCCGACCCCTCAATGTCCAGCCAACAGCATCAGGCTCACAATGTCTTTGTTTGCATGAGACACGCTCTTGAAGTTATGCTGCTGTCTTTCAACAAATATCAAGATGGCAAGGCAGTTGAATTATCCATGCTTGGCTTCTGAAGCCAGGGCAGTTCAGTTGCATGCAACCACCCTAGTGACTGCAGCCGTGCTGAGTCATTTCTTCTCCGTGCTCTGCTCATATTCCTCAGAAATTGCTTTAGTTGTCTGTGGCGTGCAAGGACATTGCTGCGAGTGACAAGAGTTGTTTGATAGATTGATAGTGGTGCTGAGCTGCAGGTGGCTTCTGAGTGGGGTCAAGCCAAGGCAGAAGCCTCTCAGGCAAAAGCTGCAGGGGACAAGAACAAGCAGAAGGGCATTGGTCTGGTGATCAGGAGCCTGAAGCAGGAGATGAAGGAGATAGGTGCGTCAAAGCTTTACATCTTGACATCAGGTCTGTAGTTGTGTGGTGCTTTTGCTGTATCTACATTGCATGCTATGCAGCAGTGCCCTACTGTGCGCTTCAGCAATAATGCGAGTTTTGGGGTCTGGCTGGCTGGTTGCACAAGACAGCTGCTTTGCTATTATATGGCATGCTACACAGCAATAATCTGGCTGTACATGCACCAGCATAGCAACAACCTAAAGCTCCTTGTCACACCTAGATGCTTGCTCATGCAGCACTTGCGCATGCTGCCAAGCTTTGCACCTGCAACACCAAATCAGCAGCCATTGCCTTAATGTGGGTGTACATATTGCAGTCAAGCGCAATATGCTGCAAAGCACAAGCACCATTCATGTTGATGAATGCCAAACCATGAGATTGCCTGATAGGGTGCATGTGGTCAGGTCTGGATGAGCAGAAGATTGAGGCCATGCTGGCGCCACAAAGCCAGCCAGCCCTCTCTGATGATGATCAGTTTCCCTCTCTGGCTGGCCCTGCCCCTGCCCTCAGCCCTGCCCTTGATTCTGCTCCTGCCCTCGACTCTTCCTCAGATCCAGCACAACCTCTAATGGCAGAGCCTGACAGCATGCATGACCCAGTACAGCTCGACTCAGCTCAACAGGTAATGCCCTGTGACTCACCCCTGCCCCTGCCTCTGCCCCAGTTCTGCCCCAGCGTTTGCTTAAGACATTGCCTTAGACAACTCATTACCCCTGGCGGGAGAAGCTGACAGAACATATGATGTGGCACAGCAGGACTCAGCTCAACACATACCGCCCTGTTACTCAGCCCTGCCCCTGCCCTTTGTTCTACCCGTGCCTCATGTGCTGTCCACCTGGCATGACTGTACCCACCAGCAGCAAATAAGCCTTGGACTGCGAATAGCTGATGCAGACCTCTGCCTGTCAGTGCGCAAGAACCGCATTTCAAGTGTGCGATACAGGCAACAGCAACATGAAAGGGTCATGAACCCTCTGCTGTCTCTGTTGTCTCTGAACAACAGCTTGTTTGTCAGCACTGCTGCTTGACAATTAAGCTCGTGACTTGTCTGCTCTTCTTCAGGAAGCAGGACAGACAAGCCAGCCAAGCAAAGCCGGCCCAGCTAGCAATGAAGAAGAAGACCTCATGGCTGGGGGGCTGGGCATGTTTGAAGATGAAGAGGGAAAGGAAGAGAGCTGGACAGCCCCTCTGACAGGGCAGAAGCCTAAGCCTAAGAAGCTGACAGGGCCCTGGGGAGAGTACATGGGGGCAGCTGGGGGCCCTCCTTTAAAAGGCAGCAAGAAACGACCAGGTGCAGCTCACAAAACATGCTCATACTTATGATCATGCTCATGCTTATGCTCATGCTGCTGCTGGTGCTGCTGCTTGTACTGATGCTCACGCTCATGCCTATGCTCAAACCAGACTTGGGCCAAACGCATCTAATACCTGTGCCAGACCGTGTAACATGTTACCACCAACATTGCGCTGAAAAAGCTGCAAAACGAATCTGTTTTTGATGCAACACGTCTGACCAGCGCATGACAGTGACTTGGGTTTGGTACAGGCAAGCCACAGGAGGCAGCTGTGGTGAAGCTGCCAAAAGCCCTGTTGCAGCAGCATTGCCAGAAGCTGGGGTGGGCGCCCCCCCGCTTTGACAAGCTACCCCTGGGGGGCAGCCGCCTGCCCACTGCATCTCTGCGCTATTCTGTGACCCTAGAGCCTGCAACCCAAGGCAAGGTGTGCACCCCCCCCCCCCCCCCCCCCCCCCCCCCCCCCCCCCCCCACACCCCCCCCCCCCCCCCCCCGCCTTGCTCCCCCCCCTTCTCCCCCCTGCCCTTTTCCCAAACAAGCAGCCAACCCAAGCCTTGAAGTTGGATCCATAATTAAGGCCAGCTGCTTCTTTTTGGGTGCTTTGCACGATCTTGTCACTAAACACATCGTACAGAGCTGCGAAAGACGAGCACCTGGCCTCACTTATGAGTCCAAGCTCGAGGCTTAGGGTTTGCAACCAAACTGTGCAGCTGACTTGCTGTCGTATGTACAGTTGCAGGAATCATCATGATTGAATCCTGCTGTCATTGCTTTCTTGTTCAGGCTTTTGTATGTAAATTGACACTAACAGCATGGGTGCGTTGGGTCAGCGCATGCTGTACGCACTATTGCAAGACATACCGTGGCCAATGCCTGCTGTCATTGCCAGCCATGCTTGTCAGGCATGCATGTATGGTAACAGTCGGATGCATGCATGCATGCATGTATTGTTTGCAACTGCTGTGTTGCGCAAACACGGCAAGAAGGCAAGGCTGCTTTCAGGGCCAAAAGCTGGGCCTGACTATGCCCTGAATGTGTGATTGCAAAGGTCAAATGGTCCAAGCCTGCTACCTTTCTAAGTATGTTGCTGAACATACATGTCCAAGCACCCCAGGGTGCATTGTTGAGCTGAATCAACATTTACTGTTTGTTGCAAACAGGGCAAGAAGGCCAAGGCTGCTGCTAGGCCCAAAACCTATGCCTTGCGTGAAGATGAAGATGGGTGGGAAGGCATTCAAGAGGCTCAGAATGCAGCTGCCACCTTTGCTCTATTCCAGGTACTGCAAATTTTCACATTCCCAAGCGATGTCTTGATGTTGGCGCGCATCACTTGCTGACCGTGGCGCGAAAGCAGCCCAGCGCTCTATCAAGCAACATGCACAGCCAACTAGCCAGCGCAAGCTAGCCATCTGTTGAGGTTTGCCATGCACTGCTGGTTCAGCAAACAAGATGGAGGCAGTGGCTGTGGCAGTGGCAGTAGCTGTAGCCGTAGATGCAGCAGCAGTAGCAAGCCATGCAAGTCATGAAAGTCAGTAACTTCTGTTGTATGCAGCTTGCAGAGGGTCAGGATGTGTACCAGCTGCTAGCCTCCCCTTACCAGGACCTCTGGCTAGGCTGGCTCAACAATGGGACTGACGCCTACAAGCAGCAAAGCGAGCACAGCAGCTAACAGAGACTGGATCTTGTGCACTCTGTCATTGACGCAGCAAGTAGGAACAATCAGTAACTCTTGTTGTGTTGCAGCTTGCAGAGGGTCAGCATGTGTATCAGCTGCTGGCCTTCCCTGACCAGGACCTCTGGCTAGGCTGGCTGGACAAAGGCAAAGATGCATGCAATGAAAGCAATTCACTTACTGAAATATCTGCTAGACGCATGATCAAAGATAAATTCGCTAGCATGAAAATTCTGCTGGAATGCAGCTTGCAGAGGGTCAAGATGTGTATCAGCTGCTGGCCTCCCCTTACCAAGACCTCTGGCTAGGCTGGCTAGACAGCGGGACTGACGCCTACAAGCAGCAAGCCAAGGACAGCAGCCAACAGAGACTGGAGTTTGTGCGCTCTGTTGTGGACGCAGCAAGCGCTGCTGCTGAGATTGCGGCTCAGAATGGCACTCATGTGCCTGTATATGCTGAGTCACCAGATGCTGTTCAAAGCCAGCAGGTGAGTTTGCTCAAACAGACCCTCAGCGTAGCAAGTCAAAGACAGCAGTAAATAAGGCTGGCGTTTGTGTGGTCTGGTGTAAATGCAGCCACTGCTGCTGCTGGGACTGCTGCTCAGAATGACACTCATGAGTCAGCAGATGCTGTTCGAAGTCAACAGGTTAGTTCGCTCAAATTGCCCCTTGAAGCGGCAAGTCAAAGATAGCAGTGAACAAAGGCTGGAGTTTGTGCGGTCTGTTGTGGATGCAGCCACTGCTGCTGCTGAGACTGTGGCTCAGAATGGCAGCCATGTGCCTGTAGATGCTGAGTCAACAGATGCTGTTCACAGCCAACAGTTTGCTCAAACAGCACCTTGAAGCAGCAAGTCAAAGACAGCAGTAACTAAGGCTGGACTTTGTGCGGTCTGTTGTGGATGTTGCCACTGCTGCTGCTGAGAGCGCTACTCAGAATGGAGCTCATGAGCCTGCAGATCCTAAGCCAACAGATGCTGTTCAAAGCCAATAGGTCAGTCGTCTTGTGCATTTTTGTGTATGTCAGGCCTCGTGTCTGCTGCGTCAGAGCAGCTTTCATAACTTTATCTTGCAAATATGAATTTCTGTCCTGTTGAGTAAGTTGTATGAGGTGTGAAAGCAACTTGCTTTGTACAAGCTTTGGAGGCCCTTGTCAGCCTGACCATATGATGTTCTCTGAGAGGCGGCGGCAACAAGCACCCACCCGCAAAATCTCCTGATGACTATGATGCTCAGTATGCATGTTTGCTGTCGGCTTAACATCAGTCACATGTGCAGTCCAAAGCATGTCTTTACATATGAACAAGCAGGGTAGCGGGGCAACACTGAAGCTTGCAAGAAGCATAAAAATCGGGGCCTACTGATTGCCAAGCTTTTTGCTGGCTTGACTGTGGTTGTGCTTCAGGCTGATGCAGTGTTGAAGATGATACAGCCTGCAGCAGCAGCGCAGCTTTAGCATGGGCTGCCAACAAAACCCTACACGCTTGAGGGCTTCAATGAAAGCTCTGCTGGACATTACCGTCAAACAGGTTATCAAGTTGCAGGGTGCAGAAGAAGCTCCCCAGGGGATCAGAGGGCTGAGTCAGGGCAGATGGCAGCAGCGCTGCACACCTGGCCCTGACATCAAAATTGATTGGGTGTTGGGCGCCAGGATTGAGAAAAACCCCTAAGAACAAGTTACAATACTATTTTTGTTAGGGGAATGAATTGAATTGTAGGGTTTAGGGTTTTGAGCTTTTTTGCGCTTTCTGTGGTGCGAATCAAAATGATGAGTCATAATGCAGGGGCACACCTGGCGGGTCAGCCAAGAAGGGCGTTGAGGACTGCTTCATTGTACTGCTTCGAAGAAATGGAACTTTGCTTGTGCAGGCTGAGACGACGCTGCAGGTGAGAGAGCAAGGCCCTCAGCAGAAGCCAGAGTCAGGGCAGATGGCAGCAGCCCTGCATGCCTGGCAGAACAGCCTGAAGGGACCCAACAGCAAAAGGACAGGGCCATCCAGACTGCTTCACTCAAGTTTCCTAACAGGGATCATGCTGAAATTGCAGACTGAAAAAGTTTCTCAGGCAAGGGAGCAGACGCCACAGCAGCAAGCAGAGTCAAGGCAGATGGCAGCAGCCCTGCATGCCTGGCGGAACAGCCCTGAAGGGGCCCAATGGCAAAAGGACAGAGCCAGATTGCCTGTCTTAGCCATACGATCAGACTTGCTCACTCAGCTGGCACAACACGATGTGGTTGTTGTCAGCGGTGACACAGGCTGTGGCAAAACCACACAGGTACTGTCTTTTGCGTCTTTTGCAATTTGTGCATGCATGCATGCCCTGTGGTTCAGCTGGAGAGATGCACGCACTTTGTGCACCGTCGCGTCTATACACATGCTGGTTACATGCCCAGTGTAAGGACTGTGCATCAGATCAGCCATGTCATTCTGGATCCTCTTCTGCGTATGGACCCTTAGATGTGCTATTGCAAGCATTGGTACAGTGATTCCGCTTTCCGACGGTACTCAATTTAAGGGCATTCTCAATGTAAGAACAAGGCGGTTGGGAAACCATCACTGCGTGTTGACTGCAGTGGTATCTTTGAGTAAAGACATTCTCGCTATCAGGAGATGAGCAGCAATCAAGTCAATTTTTGTGGTCACAGTACAGTCTGTTCACGATGCTGGGCTGATGGATGGTGCACACAATGGTCCTGCCTTGTCTTGGGGTGCAATGCAGTCATGATACCGATGAATGATTACTGTACAGCAGATCAAGTGCTTCAATTGCTGCTCACCTTGGGATGACACTCTGCAGGTTCCTCAGTACCTGCTGGAAGCAGCAGTAGAAGGTGGCAATGGCGCACAGTGCAACATCATCTGCACTCAGCCACGCAGGATTGCAGCCATGAGCGTGGCAGAGCGTGTGGCGTCAGAGAGAGGGGATTCTCCTCCAGGCACCCCAGGTATGCACCCCCACCTTCCCACCGTACTTTTGCCCTCCAACGCTACCCTTGGACCTCCCCCCCTTTCTCCTTTCCCTCTCAATGTGCCTGGCATCTTGCATCTTGACTTTGCTAAGCTTCGTCAGCCATGATGATGCTATAACACAAGTCTGCCTTTTGGAGCCCTATTGACTCTTTTTCAGCTGTTTTCCACCCTGATGTGTCTAGTGTCATTTGCAATAGTCTGGCCCTCAATGATGCTTTGTTATGGTGGCTACCAAAGACTCTGGACAGAGTTGTTGGGAGGCATCTCATTGCTTCTGAAAGCATCAAGAAGGGTCACTGAAACTTGCTAGAAGATATGTCAATAACAATGATGGTGATGCCGAGGCATGTGTACACCAATTGTCTCAAAGCTGCCAACAAAGCATATGCCCGGTGCAGGGTCTCGAGTGGGGTACCATGTGCGCCTGGATGCAGCCATGACGCGCGACACCCGCCTGCTGTTCTGTACCACAGGGATCTTGCTACGCCGCCTAGCAGGGGACCTACAGCTTCCAAATATTTCACATATCATTGTTGATGAGGTCAGTGGTCAAAGCATCATGCTTCATACTGCTTGGCAGGGCACCTTCATGCATGATGTTGTTTGTGTAGCTTTTGGTCAGATTTGGGAGCCTGCCCGTCTGTGGCGTGCGCTGAGCACAGACATTGTACGATGATCAGTAGCGCTCTGGCTGACAATGCTCTGTTTCTCAAATTTTGTGTCATGTTTGTCAGGATATGTTTGCGTCACATTGTGCAATTACTGCAAACTGACTGTGTTGCAGATGCCATGTAGCACATGGTTTGTGACTGTGAAAGCTGCTCATTCAAGCCCTTGCCAGCAATACATGGTTCAAATATGTCCCAGCTATAGTTGTGTGCAAACTTACTACCAAATGCGCAGGTACATGAGCGCACCCTGCAAGGTGATTTCTTGATGGCGCTGCTGAGGGATTTGGTCACCGCAAGGCGAGCTGCTGGCAACCCTCTCAAGGCAAGCTTTGACACCTTCAAGACAGAACTGCCTGCAGTCTGCCTTTCAACAGAGCCATGATATGCAGTGAATCACCATACTCTTCATGTCAGTGATTGATACTGTAAAGTCCTTGCATATTGGGTGTTACATATTGGTCACGTCGTATTTCATGTTTCACAATTTGCACTGCAACTCAGTGACTCCCACTCTCAAAATCTTTGTATTGCGTATCACATATTGCATATTGAGTATTCATTCTGGCGATTCTAGTATATGACGACTGTGATGGCAATCATCTCAACGAAGTCTTGACTTGCCTGCCCGGCTATGATTGTCTTGATCTGGAATGAAAGCTTTATACAATAGATTATCATGTCATGGCACTGCTGCATAAGCACACAGCCTGATAAAGCATCTACTGTTTGTGACACCTGGCTTTGACTTTTGCATCACTGTCCTTTCAATGTTACAGCGTACGGAACATGCAGGGATCCAAGTGCCGTTGCAGATTGCGGTGCTTTGCTCACATGCCAATACAGCAGCATTGCAAACTGTGCAAGGGCATTGCAGATCATGGCTCAATGATGCTGATCATGCTATGCCTAGCTGCAACAGCATCAGGCAATGTGCAGTGCTGAACAATTGCAATGCCCCTTGCTGCAGGTGATCCTGATGTCAGCGACTTTAGATTCCCACCTGTTTGCAAACTACTTTGGAGGGGCCCCCGCCCTGGCAGCAGGGGGGCGCACCTTCCCTGTGGAGCACTTCTTCCTTGAAGATGCCCATGACCTAATAGGGTATCGTCTGGATTCTGAATCCAATGTTGCCATGAGGCCCAATAGGGATGCTAAATCAAGACGGCAGTTGGAAGCTGCTGCTGGTGGCAGGGACAGACAGGGTTTGCTTAGGGTATGTGTCCTGATGCACAGGGTTTCAGCTCTGCTACTCTTGGGCTACTTTACAGCATCAGCTTCCTATGTTGCTTGGAGGCTATGCTCACGCTGATGACTATAAGCTTGCTCAGCCAGAACTGACACTGAGAGAAACGTCACAACAGTAAAGAGCTGCATTTTACCAGGTGGGCGGGCGGATGATACCAGGTACCCAACTGTACCATCATGCATATTGTTGCTGCTGCTGAGCACTCCTGCAAGTCAACTGCAATAGCGCATCAACATAATTTCTTGCCATGCACAGTCAAGCTGTGTCACATAAGGAGGTGTTGCCGCACAGGCCGGGCAGGGGGATACATACTGCCAGGGACCCCGTTGAAGTCCCCTTTACTCCCCATTGTAACAGGATCTAAGCAAGTACAGCAGCAGCAACATTTGATCAGAATCTTTTTCTGATATAGGGAGCAATTTTGTGAATTGTCAATTTACACAATACTGTTGTGTATAGGCTGGGTGTGGAGATCATACTAGGGACCCTCATGCACTCGGTCTTGATGCCTGATCAATAGCTTTATTGCTCTTCATGTGCAGCCACATTGCACACTACATATGCTGTCATGACAAGATAAACCTGCGCACAGGCTGGATGGGGTGATGATGCTAGAGACCCACTTGAGCCCCGTTGAAGCCTCACTTCAGCCAGCAAAACTTGAGTGAGTACAGCAGCAGCAACCTAGTCCTGGAAGAGGACTGCATTGACTGTCATGGCTGATCAAGTGCTTTCTGCCATTCAGTAACAACCTGCCACGTACAGGCTGGGTGGGGGGATGATGCCAGGGACCCCCTTGAAGCTCCCCTAAATCCCCATTTCGCCCAGCAAGACTTAAACGAGTACAGCAGCAGCACCCAGCGCAATCTAGCACGTCTGGACGAGGACCGCATTGATTATGACCTGCTAGAGGAGCTAGTCACCTACATCGACCAGAACTATGGGGAGGGAGCAATCCTGGTCTTCCTGCCTGGTATGCGCCCCTACCCTTTAGCTGGGGAGGTCATGGGGCTGATTGTTGCACACATCTCAAGGGGCTCCTGTTGATGCTACCCCCCACTCCCCTGCTTTGGCCCCTTCTCCCCTGTGCCTCTCCTTCCATTGCTGCCCCCTCTGTCCCTAGCTTTGGAACTCCCCTTGGCTTTGATTGTGGGCACCCTCCGATTGGCAAGACAACAAAGGTTTCAGAATCCTAGTGAGTTTGAACAGGCACTGTAATGAACTCATGTATTGAAGCCTGGCTGACCAATGTTATCATACAAACACCCCGACTTGCCACAGGCTCTCAGCAGCCTGTCAGCTACTGTCTGCTGACATTGCGACTCACACTGCAGGCGTTGATGAGATCTTGTCTCGTCAGGAAAGGCTGTCAAGCATGACCAAACACTGGCAGGGCAAGCACTGGGTCATCCCCCTTCATTCCTCAGTGTCCCCAGCAGACCAAAGGCTGGCCTTCAAGCGGCCCTCAATTGATGTCACTAATGCTACATCTGATACACAGTCATTGGAGAAATCTCATGCCTGCAAGAGAGGCTATCAAGCACCGGCAAGGGAAGCACTAAGTCATCCCATCGCATTCCTCAGTGTCCCCAGCAGACCAAAGACAGGCCTTCAAGCAGCCCTCAAGTGATGTCACTAATGCTAGATTTGATACACAGGCATTGGTGAGATCTCCTCTCTTCAGGAGAGGCTGTCAAGCACTGCTAAGCACCGGCAAGGGAAGCACTGGGTCATCCCTTTGCATTCCTCAGTGTCTCCAGCAGACCAGAGGCAGGCCTTCAAGCGGCCACCTGCTGGTGTGCGTAAAACCGTGATTGCTACCAACATTGCTGAGACCAGTTTGACCATTGAAGATGTGGTTTATGTTGTGGACTCTGGCAAGCTCAAGGTATGTGCCTTGACAGACCGGCTTGCATTGTCTGTGTGCATCAAGAGGCAGGCCTTCAAGCGCCCGCCTACTGGGGTGTGCAAGACTGTCATTGCCACCAACATTGCTGAGACCAGCTTGACCATTGAAGATGTGGTGTATGTTGTAGACTCTGACAAACTCAAGGTGTGTGACACAACCAGTTTGCAATCTGTGCAAGAACAGCTTGCACATAATGCAATGACACAATGCATTAGACCCAAACCTTTTGAGACCTGCTCATTCTCTGACACTTTTCTCAGAGCCGCATGCAGTGTGCACCAGACACCAGCTGTGAACTCTTCCCAAGTCAGCCGTTTCAACCACACTGACCTGCAAATAGAGCTCATTGGCCTCACTCTCAGTCCAGTAATATTGGGATTGCACAAGCGTCAGCACAACCCACGGCAAGGCATGGTTCTTCTGATATATGGAGCTGGATTGACACATTAACACACTGCAGGTGACAGCCCAAAAAGTCTCTCACGAAGCCTGGCAGGAGTTCCTGGAGTGCCTTATGTATTTGTGCTTTGCATTTTATTACCACACCTATCTGGTCAAACTCAAAACATGATGATATTGACATTTACTTACAGGAGCGGCGGCATGACCCACGGCGGGGCATGAGCCTGCTGGTGGAGGACTGGGTCAGCAGGGCTAGTGCCCTGCAGCGCAAGGGCAGGGCTGGTAGGGTCAGGGCAGGGCTGTGCTGGGGGCTGTACACCCGCCACCGTTTTGAAGACCGCATGCGCCGCTTCCAGGTCACCCCTCCTCTTCATTTTCAGTGCATTTCTATAAAGATTGGGAATGTCTTGAGGGTCAGTTTGTGTTGGCACAAAGTTGGTTTGAAGAGAACTACGTGGAGGCACTGCACTTCTCCTTTTTGCACCTAGCCGGATTGCGGGACCTTACTATCAATCATGCACATTATGACGATAATGATGTGCCATGAGTGCCTTGGCTTCCAAACTATTTCAGACCTCAAGAGTTTTTGAATGCTGAAACTTTTGATACTCTTGAATTCAATGAATCGTTTGTAACCCCTTGTTATACCATTTTATAAAGCTGCAAAGAAATAAGGAGAAATAAATAGAGAACCTTTTGTTGTTCTCAATGTATGAGCTGCTGCTCAGCAAGCTGCCCTCAAAGCGGCTTTCTACTGACAGCTTCCCTTGTGCACAACAAGACGTCAAAAACATCTTGATGCATGAGGAGGCTGTGTAAATTCTCTGAGTAAACACTTACTAAGCAAGAGTCGTGGCCTCAAAGTTGGCGCAGATGTACTGCGTGAACATGCATTTACTGATTGACTAAGCACTTGGTAAGCACTCACTAAGCAGCAGTGCAGGCTTCTGAGATGGTGCGAATGACGCTGAAGGAGGTGGTGCTGCAGATCCTAATGCTGGGCCAGGTCATTGCAGAACAATTCCTTAAAAATGCTGTGCATCTGCACTGACTAAGCCTGAGCAAGCTGTGACTCAGCATTGCCTAAACCTGAGTGCAGGCTCCTGAGATGGTGAAGGTGCCTCTGAGGACTCAGTGCGGCAGATCCTACTGCTGGGGCTGGGCCCTTTGCCTCTCTTCTCTTTCTGGACAACAATGCAATGACCATATGATGATCAAGCACTGTCTCATCAGTGCATCTTCAATGACTAAGCACTGACTAAGCAAGGGTGCAGGCTCCTGAGATGGTGCGGGTGCCTCTGGAGGAGTTAGTGCTGCAGATCCTGCTACTAGGGTTGGGCCCTGCAGAGCAATTCCTTGAAAAGGTGCTGGAGCCACCTCCCAAGGCCAGTGTGGAGGGGGCCCTCACCCACCTTCAGGCGCTAGGGGCCCTCACCCCTGATCAGCAGCTCACCCCTCTAGGTAAGCCCCTTCCTATCAAACCACCTCTCCCCACTTCAGCCCTCTTCTTTGGAAAGGTGATGAAGCCCCCCCCAAGGCTAGTGTGGAGGGGCCTCTCACCCTCCTACAGGCCCCGGGGGCCCCCACCCCTGACCAACAGCTCACCCCCTTAGGTAGAGACTCCTTCCCCCCTTGCATACTCTGGTGCACGTGTTGGGGGCCTGCACCCCTGACCAGCAGCTCATCCCTCCTGGGAAGCCTATGCTGGTCTGCAGCGTGATGCCTGTGCAGTCATCTTAGCACACCCACATACAGGCCAATAAAGTCTCTGCAGGTCACATTTATGCCAGTTGTTTGTGAATGTTGGGATAAAGTGAAACAACACAAGCGATGCCTGCGGTGGAGTGACATACAGCAATGGGCCCTCGTGACTCAACGGACGTATGACGGGCAGATTAAATTCTGTTGGTCTGCAGGGCGTCACTTGTGTCAGTTGCCTGTTGATGCTGGGGTGGGTAAACTGCTGGTGCTGGATGCCGCCTTGGGTTGCCTCTCAGTCTGTCTGACTGTAGCTGCCTGCCTCAGCTACCGCAGTCCTTGTGCCTCACGTTTTTACCACGACAGTTCTGCTGCGCAAGTGCACCATACACACTGCCATACACACTGCCGTACACAGTGCTGTATACATGACCATTGCTGTTCTGCAGGTCGGCACTTGTGTCAGTTGCCTGTGGATGCTGGGGTGGGTAAGCTGCTGGTGCTGGGGGCCGCCCTGGGCTGCCTCTCAGTCTGTCTGACCGTGGCTGCGTGTCTCAGCTACCGCAGCCCCTTTGCCTCAAGTCCTGACAACCAGGATGCAGCTGCTAGAGTGCGCCAAGCCATGGCTGCCACAGGTTTTCTTCTTTTTCTGTTCACTGCTGTCTTCTTTATGTTCACTGACCATGTGTTCCTCCTTATCTGTCTTCTGGGCACAGGTGTTGCTGTTTTGTGTTTCTGCAGCAGCTTTGCGAGCCAAATTAGCAATGATAGCTGCATGCAACCTGAATACAGTTCTTCTGTGTGTAGAGGCTGTCTTGTAAGCTCAAGTGCTCATTTAAACCAAATCAAATGTGAAATCTTGCGTCGACGTTAATTCTTGCGTATGGGCTCTGGCTGTCACTGCCACGTAGCATGTCTGTAGAGCTGCAGCTATCCTTGTAGTGCTCGCTTGCTGGCTTGCTTGCTTGCTTGCTTGCTTGCTTGCTTGCTTGCTTGCTTGCTTGCTTGCTTGCTTGCTTGCTTGCTTGCTTGCTTGCTTGCTTGCTTGCTTGCATGTATTCTCATTGTTGGTTCTCTCAGGCAGTAGAGCTTTGCCAGGTGCTGCACTTGAGTTCCCAACAAGCTTGACTGTGCAGCTTTCCAGGGGTAGTAAGAAGGCCCTCAGATTTGACATTGTCTGGGTGCTTTGACAAAGTCCCACCACTAGACTCTGCTGTTGCGGAATGCTTAGCATTCGAGACCATTCTCCAAAAGGCCCAGATTACTTCTGACCATTAATGTGTCGAGTGCAGGCAGCGGCAACATTGCATGTGGGCAGCAGTCAGATCACCTGCTCATGGCGGCGGCCTACAATGGCTGGGCTGCTGCCAAACACAAGGTAAAACCTGCCTTCACAGTCAGTCTTAATCTGTATACTCTTCTTCAGTACATTCAGCTAAGTATTCGTCCACAATTGTCAAGTCACCTACAATGGCTGGGCTGCTGCCAAGCACAAGGTAAAAACCTGCCTTCACAGTCAGTCTTGACACATATACTCACTCTGATACATTCAGCTGAGTATTCGTCCAGAATTGTCAAGTGACCTACAATGAATGGGCGGCTGCCAAGCACAAGGTAAGACCTGCCTTCACGGTCAGTCTAACCTGTATACTCACTTCTGTACATTCAGCTAAGTATTCGTCCACAATTGTGAATTTACCTCCAATGGCTGGGCTGCTGCCAAGCACAAGGTAAATCTGCCTTTGCAGTCAGTCAACCCTGCATATGCAGTTTAGTACCTTCAGCTCAATTGAGCATCAACAGTGTCAGTTGACCTACATTGGCTGGGCTGCTGCCAAGCACAAGATACAATGTCCCCAATTGATCATCATATCCCTCCAAACTGCGCACTCTTCAACCTGCATAGTTAGTCCAGTCCGTCCAGTTCAGTCCTTACATTGGTCAATTCTGTCAAATTGCATAAATTGACTGCTGCCAAGCATAAGCTGAAAACACCCCCAATTCAATCTGCATACTCAGCCCAACCTACACATTTGATTTAAGCTTGATAAGTTCTTCAGTCTTGATGTTGACTTCCCTACATCAGCTGCCAAACACAAGACAAAGCAGCTCGCACCAACCTGCATAGTCAGTCTGACCTGCATGCTTCTTATGTCATCCAAATGAGCCGTTCATCAACCATGTCACTGAAAAAGAGGTTCTAAAAAGTTTATAGAGGACTGGAAAAACATCACAAAAAGTCTTATTGGGATAGAGATGACTTGTGGACAAAAATAAAAGATTAGTGCAGCCCTTAAATCTATTGCTGGCTTCAAGATCTTTCCTGTCACTGTCCAGCCTAAACATAGGTGCGTGGTACCAGGCTTGTGATGCCAGGCTGGTAGAACTAAATCAACACTGACATTGCAAACATTCAAATCTGTGCAAGGTCTTACATGTCTTTCAGTGAAGGCAAGATTGCACTGCAGTTTGCTGCAGCTCCTCGACAGCAGAGTCTCTTTCTGCAGAGTCCAGTCCAGCAGCCTTTGCCTGACAAGCCTGCTGCAATGTTTTCAGGAGGGCAAACAAGGGGCCAGGGTGTTTGCGCGTAAGCATTTTCTGAGCGAACAGACCCTGGAGATGCTGGTGGACATGCGCTGGCAGTTTGCCTGTATGCTGGCCGACAGCAAACTGGTGGAGGGCAGTTCACGTGGCTCAAAGGGGCGAGACTGGATGGACGACCCCAAACAGCCCTTCAATGCCCATGATGCTAAGCCTGCTGTGGTGAGTCACCAGCTGCAGATAAGACCGCTGCATAAAACTTATGTAAAGTTGTGGGCATGCCTTTGCTTTTGCAAGGATACTATGTGTTTATGCATGTTTGTTGGGCCCTGTTGGTGACAGCTTGTAGTATTGACGGCAGTGATATGCCCTCATGTAGCATGCTGTAGGAGTTGCGCCCTCTTTACTGTGCTGTATGAGTGACACAGGTCAAGGCAGTGTGAGCAGCAGTACTATATCCAGGTGTGTATGAGTGACATAGGTCAAGGCAGTGTGAGCAGCAGTACTATATCCAGGTGTGGCAATTACAGACAAAGGGGCCGCCCTTGCATGCCGCTGCAGTCACTCTGATATGCTGTATGAATGATGCAGGTCAAAGCTGTATTGGTATCAGCACTATGCCCCCTTGTCATGTGCTGTATGATGCTGTAGTCCCTTGACTATGCTGCATGGACTGCTCAGGTGAAGGCAGTGCGGCAGCAGCACTGTACCCCAATGCGGTAGTGACCAACTGCATGATGTTGCCCTCTGAATGGCATGCTGGATGACTCCGCAGGTCAAGGCAGTCTTGACGGCAGCCCTGTATTTTAAGATGTGGCACTGAACTGCTTTCAGGGCTGTATGGGCAGCAGCCTTGTTCCTTGTGTTGTACTGCTCTCTGAAGAGCATGCGGTGTGACACTGCAGGTGAAGGCAGTGTTGGCAGCAGCACTGTACCCCAACGTGGCAGTCATGGACAGTGGGGCGGGTCCCAATGCCCGCCCCACCTGGCACGATGGGCAAGGGGGGGTTGTCATCCACCCCTCCTCTGTTAATCACCCCTTGGTAGCAGTGCAGTATCTGCGGCCTTACTTGGTCTATCTAGAAAAGGTAGTACTGTTGCTGACATGACACGAAGCAGCAAAAGCATCCTGAACCTGTCCCACCAGTCTCACAGCCTTTGGTTCTGCCTGCAACTCTGAATAATGCATCAAGGTTGGAATGAGCAAATACAGTGCTATGTTTTAGAGGTCAGTGTCTCAATCATGGTGTGATGGGACCTCCAAGGCAGTGTCACTGCTCAGAGTTCAGTGCCTCAAGCATGTTGCAAAGGGATCTTGTCTGTCTGTGCAGATGAGGACTAGCCAGACCTTCCTGCGAGACACCACAGCCACCTCCCCTTTGGCTCTTCTTTTATTTGGTGGTCAGCTGGAAATTGTGCACGGTGAGGGATACGTGCTGGTTGACAGCTGGATTCGAATTCGTGCAGCAGCCCCAACTGCAGTACTGGTACAGAGATTGCGTGGTGGGCTTGACACTTTGCTTCAGCAGAAAATTAGGCAACCAGGATCAGATTGGGGTGCTCAAGCTGCTGAGCTGATTGACACCATCATCAAGCTGTTGCAAGATGAGGAGGCTGCGCGGCAAAGGGAGAGATAGCAGCTTTCATGTTCACTGAACATCTGCACTGATGATTGTTGCAACTGATAATGTCAGGCAGACTCGATGCGCTCACTTGTGTGTGAAGCATGTATCAGGGCCTGGACTGAGTCGTATTCTGACTCTGCTTCCCAATCCCTGAAGCTTTCAGAGCAATGGAAGGCGATCCAGCAGCAAAAGTAGCAAGGACGCAGCTAGCAGCCGGCGTCTCTTGCCTTACATTGCAGCTCATAGGATGTTGTTTGCATCAACACTTCAGGCAGCAGAAATTTATCTATTTGAATGAACACGACTGAAGGTAGTCAGCTGCAGCTGCTGATTACAGCCCGGTTATACATGCTGAAGGTTAGCAGCAGCCGAAATGGCTGATTCCTGTGTATGGTACACTAAGATCCGACGATTTGAACCAGCCTCAGCATGCACCGGTGGCTCACAATGGGTATGCCGCTGCAGTAGCTGTGATTCATTGAATGCCCTTATAAGAGTGGCAACTCCTCACAAGCTGACGCAACTGCAACTGACGTAAGGAACACAAAGACAGGTCTTAGCGCCAGAACACACAACACTGGTTTGTCAAGTCTCATTGGTTCAAGACAAAGGGCTCAATACCCTACAGCCAAAATTCAGTTGGCTGCTCTGCGCCAATGTGAGGTCTGCACTCATGTGTGGCAATCTAGGTTGCTGGCAGAATCAATGCTCAGAAGTACACTACGTCTACGAAGGCTTCGCCCTCACACTGCTTTCTGATCAAGTATGCTTTGGTGGACGCCCTTGAATCTTGCCTCAATCTCCTTCAGATACTCAGCCTGTCAAGTCAAACCCAGCTGTGTCAGAGTATTTTGGGTCTTCAGCAAAGCTTATGAGAGTGCAAAAAGCAACAACTGCAAAGCCAGCAGTGATCTGCAGCATTCAAGCCTCATTCAACAATACTCACAGCTTTGCAGAGCTTTGCAGCTTTTGAGTAAACAAAAGCTCCGCAAATGTCATATGTCATGCTTTGCAAATACTGACTTTTAAAACAGCTGCAGCATCTGAAGCCGAGCTGTGTGCTTAGGTGTATAATACTGCAAAACAGTCCGTTGATGCACTGACTGCCTACCTGCACTCGCTGTTTGTACGAGCCGCTGCTTTGACCAAGCACCGTCCCTTCCATCTTCTTCTGCAATTCTAGCGAGAAATCTGACTCTGTCGTTTGGTCAGACTCTAAAAGCTGCCTGATCAGAGGCTCCCATTGCTCTTCATCTGCCTGAATGACCTGATCCACTGGTGAGGGTGAGTCACCAAGCTGATGTAAGGCCTGGGCAGCATACAGCTGAAGCATTTTCTGTATCAAACTGATCATGCCTGCATTTCAGCACACAGCATTGTTATCCTGGTTGAACCAATCTGATGGAGGCATGTCAATAGGAGATATCATGGCTGACATGCAAAGCCAAAGCCTTGCTGCATGCAAAAGGCTCCCTTGCAAACCACATCAAGATGTGACATGCAAATCAGTTCTGTGCAGAGCTCGACAAAGCCATCTTACCATCTTGCTTGTCATCTGCTGCCTTGCGCATCCACGAGAATGCAGTGGACAGAATTGCTTCATCTGACTCGCCAAGCTGCTGATCCAGTGCCTGCATCGATTTCAGAGAAATGCAATTTTGCTTGAATGTCAAGCACAATGTAGACAAACGGCACAAAAAGTAAAAAGGACATGAGCTGCACTTGTTGCTCATTGGCTCAAACAGCAGAGAATGGGTGCTTTTCAAAAGTACAGCATGCTTAGCCATTTGCAGACCTGTCGCATAGCAGTGGACTGCTGCTGTGTCAAGGGTAAGTGCCATTCTCCTTTATCATCTGCTGCTGCAGTCAAAATTGTCTGTAGCTTTGAAGTTGATTGATTGAGCTGTCCCTCTGTCTGTTTAACTAAGGCAGCAGCCATTGTCATGACTGTGTTTGCTAGGGAAGCAACCCTGCATCAGGACACAAATCAAATTTCGAAAATCTGTGTTTCAATTTTGGGGCCAAAATGCTTGCGCCAACATGCATTTGGCCTCATGGTCGACAGCCACTGTCAAGCCGTACAAGCTGTATGATCGCATATTGCATACTTGTCTTTGTCTTGTTGGCTAGCGGCTGTATCGCTCCTTGTTGCTAGCCTCAGCCAAAACTTCTGATCCAGGCTCAGCACATTGTCTGTTACTAGCTTTGCCAACTGCCACAACATAATATGGCAGGGTGACAAACCGGAGCCAAACTATATGAGCATTGATTTCGAGACAACAGCTGCCGGACCTGCTGCTGGCTTTTGGCTTCCATTAACAAGTCTATCAACTGGTCAAGAGCTGCGGTTTCCTTCAATGCTTTTGTGTCCGTTCCCGCTCCGACGGCAGCGCACCTCTGCACGCGCGCTTTGCAACCGCATCTGCGCGTGTCAGCAAATCGGGGCTGCTGCTGCGGACGCGGCGCACTGCGGCAGTTTGTGTTGGCTTGGTGCGTGCGACAATAATACCCAAGAGTAGGGCTCAATGGCAGCGCGAACTGCATTGCGTGGTTGCTGCAGCAAGCTCACGCCGCTCGTCAGCAAGTGCTGCACAGTCTTCGAACAGTCAAGCTCGCGCTTGCGCTGTTCTGCTCACACTCGAGTGGTTCCGGAGCCAGCTATTAGATACGGTGGGAGCGTTCCTCTTCTTCACTGATGCTGTACCAGATCTTCAAATCGCAGGCAATGTCATACCAGACGGGATCACAGCATTTGTGGACCACATCAAAACAGTACATCGACAGCAACGTTCACGACTCAATCAAGCACTTTCGAATCCATTCTAGACAGCCAGCACTGGTTGGCTGCTGAGCACTGAGGACGGGAACTGCACAGCATCAGGACGCAAGCTGCTTCATCAATCCATGCTCCTGCAATGCCGCTTTGATTTCCTCCAGCGAGGTCTGATTCGCTTGCAGCTGCTTTCCAAGTTTGGTCAGCTTGACATTCAGCTCCTGTCGTCAACAGTGGCCAATTTTATGGCCTGATGTGCAAACTAAAAACATATGTTGTACACAGCAGAAGACAGCCTCAAGCGATCCAAGCAATGAGCTCAGCATGCGCTGGCAGCCTGGCATAACATCCTGGTCAGAAGCACACCACACAGCGCCAGCACTTTGTCAAGCACAGCATATGCCTGAGCAAGCATGGCAAACATTCAGTGTGCGGGTTTGTCAATGCAGCATGGGCACAGACAACACGCATCTGCTGCTTGCATGCTGCAGCGTGCTGCAAAACTCACTGATTTGTCATTGAGGATGGTGTCGCCTGGGTGCACGCCATGGCGAGTCCACATTGAGTCCATTTCCACCTCATCAGCACTGTCAGGATTCACCTGCATCCTCACATTGTGAGTTTGCTGTGCATATGTGCGATGCATTAGCATTCCATTGCAGGCATGATCAAACAGACAGTAGCTTGGCATAGATAATTCTAGCATGCAAGTCAGGCAGGATCGCACACACTAGTCCTGGCAAATGAACAGGTCAAGAGCAGCTCATGCTCTTTGTGAGCTGAACGGTTGAAGCTGAGTTCAGAGTATGACTTCAAATGCAAAGCTGCGCGCAATTTGACAGGCTGGTAAGAATGACTAGGCTCAGTTGTCACAAAAACAACCCTGTGGTGCCAATTGTTGCATTCTTGCCACAATTGCAGTGGAGCGTGACCAGTGACAAGGCGCGTCCTGTGTAAGAGGCAAAGCTCACCCTGAGGATGTGGATATAGGGAGGGTACCACTCCGGTTTCCTCTTCTTCAGCCAGCGGGGCATGGTAAACTCCAGCTCATCTATCACTGCTGCCTTGCTGGTCAAAAAGCGCAGGCCCTCATTCTCTTTCACCTGTCATGCCACAACATCAGCTGCTGCATATCTGGGCATGCACCCACATCTAAGTGTATCTGAGTGGAGAAGCAACCTCTGATGAGGCAAAACCCAGCCATGCATCAGTAACAGCATCATAAGCAAGCAACAAAGGCCAAATCGGCGGCATCGGCAATGTCGACCAAATGTTGAGCCATCCCGAAAGTGCTATTTTGGATGCCACAAACTTGTTGGATTTCAGGAGTCAACAATAATGCCAGTTGGTGGGTTGAGAAGTTACTGATTTCCAGGAGTCTGCCATGATGCCAATGAGAAGATTGAGGAAGATGACTGCCACCACAAACATGTACAGCACCATCAGAATGGTTGCTGCTTCTGGGTTGGCGCAGTCGTAGAACATGTTGAAGGTGAAGCCTGTCATCATGAAACTGAAAAGGGTCAGCCAGCTATGCCAAATGGTATTGAACTCCTGCAAAGCACAAAATGCTAGTAAAACATTGACCAACTGCTTGCACTTCCACAGATGTTACAGAAGTCTTGGCTGATTGCTCGCTGATCCTTGCAGCTACACTTCTGCAGCATGCCGGAAAAGACAAACGCAGCAAAATGCTCATCTATCCTTGATGACGCACTTCCTGCATGCAATGTGTCTTGACGCTTGCCAGCTGAAAGACACATGACTTTAGGCCGGGTTGCAACAGACGTTGGTCATCGCCAGGTGCTGCAAGGTGTTGCTGTTTGTACATGACTGACAAGTCATTGTCATTTCACTGATGCTCACTTGGTAATTCTCCTGATCCTCTCTGAATAGTATGTAAAATGCTCCGGCAAAGCCCCACATGGTCAGGACCAAGAAAAGCAGGGACCACTTGACGTCATCCAAGATGGACTGCAGTGTGTCCACGAAGGCATTCTTTGTTGGCTGGAACACCCTGCAGCAGCAAAACACAACCATGTTTCTGCAGGATTTGCGGCAGCAATGCACAGGCAGCTTCATCAGCATTCATACCTGCTTGGTAAAGCCAAATGCAAGCGTGATCCGTGGATTGTCATGCCATTCTGACAATCGGACAATATATGATCAGGCCAAGTCAGCTTGGTGTGTAACAAGAATGCAGCAATCTGAACTCCTTGTCATGGGAGAAGCAAAGACCTGGGGAAAAAAGGGGGAAAAAAGGACGCAGTATGCATATTTGTATGCTTGCCTGGAACCAATGTGGCTGACTTTGTGTGGCATGTAGATGCAATTTGCATGCACTCACATCTGTAACTGTTCAAGCCATATTTGGCATGTCATTGTCACCTATTGCTACAGAAGTTTTATTTTGCCCCTTGTGTGACATCATTGCAGTATCACTGCTGGTGCTGCACAGGTCAAAAGCAGCCTGTGCACACCTGACAAAGAATTGAAATCTGAGCCAAAGCAGGAGGCACTGGGCAGCTATCAGGACTGACAGCGTCTCGCTGCCCACATAAAGTCTGCCAATATGCATCACATCAATCACCACCTGTCAAACACACAGCACACTTGAGATACAACATTGTCCCATGGAACAGGCAGGTGGTGTGCAGATGTGCACTCTCAAATTGCAGGTGCAGACAGTGTCAGCCTCCAACTGGAGTCATAAGTACAGCTTCAACTTCAGAAAAGAATGCAGATACAGATTCCCTCATTGTAACAGCTCAAGGCAATATCTGATGTAAATGCAGTGCGGTCACTGCTGGGCAAAACAATGCAAAATGATGCATGAAGCGATCAGGACGGTCTGCATTAGCCACAACAACAGGAGAGCAAGCTTGGGCAACCACAGCTCCAAGCACTGCAAGCCAAACATGTCATTGCAACAGCAAGCGCTAGACCTTGCGAGCCAAGATTATCATTGCAGCAAGCTCCAACCGCTGAAAGCCAAAGCTATCATTGTAACTGCAAGCTTTAGGCACCGAAAGCCAAAGATGTCGTTGTAACAGCAAGATCACCTGCAAGACGTAGGTGGTGACATCAATCAGGTTCCAGATACCCAGCAAGCGGGAGGGGCCAAACTCAAGGACAGTGCAAGCCTCCAGATATACAAATGGCGCCATGGCAAGAAGAGCAACAGCCTCTGAGGCAAGTATGGCAAAGCCGTAGCGGTTCTGTAGGAGCTGGGGAAAACTCTTGGACAAATTTTCTTCCTACAGCTGCAGCGCAGTTGCATATGATGCAGACAGCTCTCATTTCATGCTTTTCAATGCTTCCTGTGTATGCTGCTTGGCACACATGATTGCTTGTGACATTGTGTGTGTCAGATGAATGCGGAGCTTGCTGCAGTTGCAAACAATGTTCACGACTTGATAAGACTTATGTAAGGGCTGCCTGCTCCCATTTGTGCTTGCTCAGATTACCAATTTCTGTCACATAGAGCAAAGCTCACAACAGACATCCAGCTGTGAATATGAGGTTAATGCAATGCACAACCTCATATCACAAGTGGGCATCACCTGAAAAAGCAGCAGGAAGCTTTGGAAGGCCAGCAGCCAGGTCACATAGCAGCCAAACTCAATCACCATCATGCCTCGTGCCCATCTGCAAAGCAGCAGCTTTCCGCCATCACAAATTAGAATATTTGATGGCCAGTCATGAGCCTTCTTTTAAGAAAGCCGATCAACATGTCAAACGCATGGCAAAAAGCACTGTCAAAGCAAGCAAGCTGATGCTGCAACGCAAAATCAGGCCCTACAAGTTAGTAGAAAAAATCATTCCTGCAATGCTTGACAGCTGCAAGGGACAAGCAGGATCTTGCTTGTGATAGTGAGTACAGAAAGCACCTGTTAGATACGATGCGCATGTGTTGCTTGCATGACAGAAGAAAACGAAGAAGATAACGTGCTTCAGTAAGTTGACATGGCTGATGACATGTGCCACATGACGGTAATGACCATCATCACTGAGCAAAAGTCAGCTATGATTTAGGAAAGCTGTTTTGCTGCCTCAAGGAAGAGCATGTGGTGTGTCCATTCCAATCAACCTGTCCCACTTAAAGTTGATGACAGCGCGCACTGCTGGTAGGCCAAACACAGTCTGTGAGCAAGCATCATCCTGCCATCGCTGCAACAGTGGCTTCAGCAGTCCCTCATCATCTGCTGCTGCAGCGTTTCTGATGTTGACCACATGGGCTTCAACCTCCACCATTCCTGACCAGTGCCCACCCTGAGCTGCAGTACAAAAGTGTTTAGGGTTCCGAGAACTTGCCTGTTCCTCATTTGACCAACTTCCAGCCTGTCCTGCAGCATCAGCTTTGCCTCTTGCCCCACACTTGTTCATGGCCATCCTGATCTAGGGGTTGGGAATCTAGCTTTCATGCAATGGCTCAGTAGCTGTCTGACAGGCAACACTTTTTTGGCACATTTTCATTGCAGCATTTTCATGTTGGCCACATGGGCTTCAACTTCCACCATACCTGACCAGTGCCCACCCTGAGCTGCAGCATGAAATCATTCAGGTTTCTGAAGATTATCACTGGAATTTTCCAGATCAAGGTTTCAGGAAAACACTTGGGCTTTGCAGATTTTGCCTTTGTTGTCATGGCTCCACAGTGTCCATGAGGCCATGATGTGCATTGCCTTTGAGGGTGCTGGGCTGCTGAGAGCAGCATCTGTTGAGCTTTGTTTGCCCAAACAGATGAGTGCGAAAAGATGTGATGTCAAATTGCCTCAAGACGCCAACAACATTAAACCATCATGTACAGTAGGACATGTTACAGGTGTCTTGTAGATATGTCAGGATTGTGTGAGTGTGCACATTTAAACACAGAGCTTTGGTCACACACCCTTGTGTTTGCCTAGCAGATGCTCAAGAGTGTCTGGAACCTGCATTTTCTCACTCCACACTGCCTTGTAGTCAATGGAGTGATCTTGACTGCCAAGAGTGATCATCCCCGTGCTCCTGATCAGCGGGAAAATCAGCACATCCTGAACAAGCAAATGAAGTAGCTGCAATGCTATGTGCCGTGTTCACACCTCATCTGCAAACAACGTCATCCGACTTACTGGGACATGAAACGAGCCAAGTAAGCCGACGCCATGCCGCTCCAAGTGCCTGTTAGCATGCCAAAGAGTTTGTAGTCAGCACCAAGCACGAGTCATTTTGGAGCTCGAGATGCGAGACCGCTCATCTTATGTCAGCAGAAGGGCCTTACCTGATTACTGCTTCTGGCTGAGCGTCAATGAGGTGTCGAAAGTCGTGACCCGGGGCTGCACTCAAGCCTCGTTCAAGGTCCTCGGGAACCTCATCCTCCGTAGGTCCATGATATAACAACGGTTGAGTGGTATCACCAGCCATGCCACTGTCAACAAAGACTAGACTGCGCTGTGAAGCGCGTATCGAAGCGCTGCAGGAGTTCAGGCGTGATCTTTGCTCAGTCTTTTCGCGCTGTGGAGCGTCTTTGTCAATTTGCTGATGCAGTGCACTTCGTGTGCAGAGGTGCTGCGGCCTCCTGTGACCCTCAAGAAGCAAGTCGGAGGGCCGTGAGAAGATGTGCATGCGAAAGTCAACAGAGTCTCTCTAAGGGTCCAAAGTTTCCAACACGACGTCAACAATAAGTCAGACTTTGTCATGATTAGTCAGGCTGCATGCTTGTGCTCCATGGTTGCCTCTTCCTTGTTGAAGCCTGCCCATGAGCGCAAATGACACAGGATGTGCAACTGCAGCCGCTTTGAAGATCTTCTGAAGGCTTCCATACTTCAGCAACGTTGCATTCTTGATGATAGATCTTGGAGCTCCGAAGAGAGCATAAGCAACATGCCAGCTACTTATGGTCCTGTGACAATGCAACCAAAGTACGCGTGACCTTTTGCACGGCAGACACACAGAAACTTTGGTGCGCTGTGCCTAGCAATCAGCTTGACGTCCCTCTCCTCTGAAAGAAAGGCAGCAGTGTGCATGCAACATTACAAATTTTTGAAGTTTAGGTCACCGGACTCGATGCTCGTTCATGATCTTTAGACGTGACCGTCTCTGCGCCGAATCATTTTACCATGCAGTGTGGTGCGTGAAACTCCGTCTAGGTCTGCAGACGCGGACTTGACGTCCCGTGCGGCCAGCGTCAGGCGAGGGAGCAGCACCTCCACTGCTTGATCACAAAAGGCTGTCCCGCCGCAGGGCTACAACAACACTGATAGCTTGGACTGCTGGCCATCAACCGACGCTCAGATGCAGAAAGCTGTCAGCATTGTGCCGGTCGGCTGGCGCATCAAAGATCCCGTGCAAGTCGTGTTCGACGCAGACACAACTTTTTTGCAGCTGAAGGAACGTATTCGCGGAGCCCTTGCAGCATCCTCCTCTGGCCCGGTGAGCTTCAACTGTATCGCCAGCTTGAGTGGCCTGCGGCCGCTGACAGTCGTCGACAATAAGGCCCTGTTGCAAGCTTGACCTAACTGGGTTGCCAACGCTTTGTGCAGGATTTTGTACTGACTGATTTCAACATTGACTTCCGTGATGATGAAGCTGTCAGAAGCTTGCAGGCTGGCACAACTCTACATGCCTTGTTTGCAAAAGACAAACACGGCCTGCTACCCACCAAGGCAAGCAGCTATTGATGCTATAATTGATCACAAAGCTATAAATCAAGGATCTGATGAGACAAAATTTCTGTACTATAGCTGACGTCGGCTGCAAGCACAGAGCAAAGCAACACTATTTCTGTCTCCTTTTGCTGCAGGAGCGCATCGACTTTTCACCCCATCCCAAGACACTGACAATGGCAGGCGACTATGAGTATTTTGCAGCACAGGCAAGCACGTCTGCATGCATCTCTGATCATATTGCTCATGGTTTTGTGTGGACTTCTCCCTGATACAGTAAACTCTCTCTGTGAGGACACTCAATGTAAGGACAATTTTAATGTAAGGACAACACCGTTGATAACCAATCACTGCATTCTGACTGCAGTGATTCCTCTGAGTAAGGACAATTTGATGTAAGGACAAGTTTGTTGGTAACCAAAGCAGCCATTACAAAGAGAGTATACTGTACCCTCTGATTTCTGACAGTGTTTGCTGATCTGAAGCTGTACTGGTTCAGATATTTATGCCAGACTTGATGAAATAAAGAGGGCAAATGACAGCGCTGTATGCACTGTACCTGCTGTCAATCAGCCAGATAAAGCCAGTGCTCAGCTCCTGCATCTTGATCTCTTCTCATGATGCTTCCCATGACACTGTCCTGGTCACTGACGCAACCTGAATTGCAGGGTCATCACCCCTTTGCATATGCACTGGCAGAGCTCATCGACAACTCCCTCAGAGCCACTCGCAATGCAACCTCTGGCAACCAGTCCCGCAGAATCAACATATCATTTGTCACCGGACGCAGCGGGGGGCTGATCTGTGTCCAGGACAATGGCTCAGGCATGAGCAAGCAGGCGCTGAATGAGTGGGCTGTGATGAATCTATCTATGGAAGATAGAGGGCAGCAGCCATTGGAAGCTGAACCTGCAGCTAGGGGACAGCACACTCTGACTGGAGCTGGCAACTTTCTGACCGGCGACCTGTCATACTTTGGGGTATGTAGACTGTGCAATCATTGACAGCCTTACGTCACTGTTTGACCGTGCCATCAGCGATTGCACGCATGCTAGGGGACAGCACACTCTGACTGGAGCTGGCAACTTCTTGTCTGGCGACCTGTCATACTTTGGGGTATGTGAAGTACAGTTGCCTTACGTCGCCTGTTGATCATGCTGCCAGCAATGGAATGCATGCTACAAATGTATCTGAGGCACAGGGTGTTGACAGCCACAGACAGGGGACAGCACACTATGACTCGAGCTAACAATGCTCTGATTGGCGACCTGTCATAGCTTGGGGTACGTAAGCAACAACAAAAACATTTCTATGTCAGGACCTGACTCTGACACCAACAATGGAATGCATGCTGCAGTCTCACTTGACGACGCAGTAGATTGTTGTGCATTTGCCCCGAGAACAGCTGCACTGTTTAGACACTTGTGATGGAGGATGGACTTCATTGCTGACTTGAACCTGACACATCCCTTCAATGCAACGCTGCAGCAGGTGCAGACGGCAACACAGCACATGGCCCTTGGCATCTTCTTCAACAGTACAGGCTACACTATAACAATGCAAAGCTAACAGGTCGGCTCTGACAGTACAGGCTATATCCAAACAATGCTATGTTTGTAGGTCGGGTCCAAGAATGCTGCCTTCTTCATGGGTCAATCTGTCAAGGTCACAACAAAGACAGCAGACAGCCCCTATGTTCATGAGCTGGCTCTGGTAGCAGCGGAGCTGGAGCAAAGGTACAAAGACTCAAAGGTCAGAACACTGGCCAACCACAGGAACCAACGACTTCTTGCCAGATTGCATGCATGGCTATCCAATATCCTTCCAGCGTGACATCAACATAACTCACATGCGAAATGGTCCACTTGCTGACAATAGCTCATGTTTTTTGACAGTAGCTCGTGTTTTGCAGTTTGGTTCGATGCACTGGCCCATATTGGTAGCTAGCCAACTGCTGGAGTCGCAATGACATGAAACGAACGCATTACTACAAGCATCTTGTTGGTGCTACTGGCAGTTCATATGACAGCATGTCAGTAAAAGGACTTGACCAGATAGTATGCCTTACTGCTCACACTGCTTGATCAAACAAGCTTTATTGAAAGCAGTACACCAGTTGTCACATGTGCCGGCTCAAGTACTGGGTGTGTGCGACAATATGGGCCAAATGCTGTCTTGCTAGGCCAGCTTAGAGGAAGCTCTGTCAGTGTGTTGAGCGCTCAGCCTTGCTGTGCCTTGCTGTACAGTCAATGCAGTCTTGCTGTGCCTTGTTGTACTGTCAATAAAGTGTTGCGGTGTCTTGCTATGCAGTCAGTGTATCAGGAGGATCTGGTGCACCGCCTGCCTGGAGATGCATCCACCCTCAGTGCAGCAGAAGCCCAGTTTGCTGCACCAAGCCAGTGGGTGGCTGACGAAACCCAGCAGCCGTCAATTCAGCCGTCAGACAATGTTGCTGACTCTCAGCAGTCAGGCTCAGCGGGATTGAGTTTCACCAGAGTGGTCATTGCAGACCTGAAACCTGAAGTGCTTCAGCAAATTGCTGATCCGAATAAGTACGAGCAAGTCTGCCGGGACCTGGCACACTTGTATCATTACTACCTGCATGGTGAGCACGGCAACTTGGGGATTGACAGCAGTGCAGCAGAGGCAGAGGAAGCTGCTCAGAAGGCACCAAAGGGCAGGAAGGGCAAACGCAAAAGCCCCTCTCCTGCTCTGGCCCCTGAGCAGCCCAAGAAGAAGAGCAGCACGCTGCCCAGTGGGCAATCTGTGCCAGACATTGTCATCCAACATGCTGCTGATGGGGCCATGGCTTGGGAAGCCCACTTGGTAGATGTCAATGATGACACAGAGAGCTTGTATCTCAGAGCACAGCAAGCACAGCTGCCCTTCAGCTTGACAGTGCCTGATCATGGTGTAGTAGCAGGTGTCTTGTGGTACTTTCCCTTTCAGAATGACCAGGAAACGCTGCCTCTAGGGCATCACCCTATGCTGCAAGCGGCGGCTGGGCAGGTTGGCAATATGACGCAGTTGACTCAGGCCGCTCAACTTACACAGCTTAGTCAGCGTCCAGTGGGAAGCCAAGCCCCCTTTGCAGGTAAGCTGTCACACAGTATTGAAGTTCCGTATGTCAGTCAAGTCAAATCATGGTGTTGTTGGCCCTTGTTTATCAGCGTGCTGGGGCTCTGCTCGAACGGCTTGGCTGCACCAATGCATCAGTTCTGCAAGAGCTGAAAGCAATTCAATTGCTTGCTGCAGTGTAGCATGTGTCAGCATGGGAATGCCTCAGGTAGCACATTACAAGGCTGCATATCAGATGAGCAGTCATCACTGTCAAAATGCGTGTTGCAGGGGCTGAGACCGACAGCGTCATGGCAGTCAGAGCTTTGCTGCAGGCCAGCTGTCCCATGTTTGAAGCCTTCTGGCAAGGGCGCCTCATACCAGGAGCTCGCATTGACAGCCTGCCCTTTGTTGAGGTATGCATTCTGCAAACATGCTTGCTCACCCGCAATTGTTTGAGACAGCCATGGCCAGCTGTCCCATATTTAAAGCTTTCTGGGCAAAGCGACTCTTTCCTGGAGCCTGCATTGACAGCCTGCCCTTCGTTGAGGTGCAGAACATGATTTCTCACCTACAGTTGTTTCAGACAGCCATGGCCAGCTGTCCCATGTTTGAAGCTTTCTGGCAAGGGCGGCTAATCACTGGGGCCAGCATTGACAGCCTGCCCTTTGTTGAGGTGCAGAACATACTTTGTAAACTGCCAGCTCTTTTTTGTCAATGTGAGTCCTGCTGTCTGTGCACTTGCGCTCTAAGCTCGACTGCAACATCACAGTGTACATGTTTTTGTTCAACAACGCTCTTGAATTGCAGAGCAACATTGAGCACTGCTTCGTTAAGGTGACTCTGGCTATTCCTACTCTTTTGTGACATGCTCCTTGTGCACAGATGGTGAGAGCAAAGAGAAGCGCAGCTCACAAAGATGCTTTGCCAGATGAAATCTTCAACCGCATTAGGGGCGCTCTGTTCTTTGGCCCAGGGTTCAAGGTGACCAGGAACAAACTGCTGTTCAGGGACAACCTTCAAGAGCTGCTTGCCGCAGCTGTCCCAAGTGAGTGTCTCAGCATAACCCCTGCAGTATACATCTACGCCATCATCTCCTGGTGACATGAAGAATGTCAAGCCATGCAGCGGCAAAAGTGCCTTTCACCTTCCAATTGTTAACAACCCCTCACCATACATGCTGGTCCTCATTCACTGTTCAGTCTTTGTAGCACTGCAAACATAGTGCTAACAAGACAGAAAGTGAACAACAGTACTTTCAAACTTTCCTGCAACAAAAGCCAACAGGAGGGGCAGCTGCCTTCAGCACAGGCGCAAGGTATGCCACAGCATGGATCTAAACCTTAGTCAGCCATCTCAGCAAGAGCTGGCCTGGAGAGGTATCGATGCTGTGACTGCAGGCGACAGGAACCAGGAGCGCAAGTTCAAGGACTGGCTGGGCAAATGTCACAGTCAACTGGACAAAAGCCTGCGCTTTGTGCAACTGGCAGATGCTGAAGCACAGGTGCCACACTTATGCTCGCAGCGTGCATGGGCAATATGTCAAAAAGGAGTTGTTTGAGTGCTGCAGTGACTGCCATGCAAATTGTATTACACAACAGAGGCATTCCTGGTTGCGCAAGCCAGTCATCGGCCACATATGCATCTGACAGGGAGATCTAAGGCTTGCTATCAAGTTGAGTGCGCATTTGCAGCACTTTGCAACACTTTCAGGTTCCTGCTGTGTGTTGACGCAATCACATTCACCATGCATATCAACAGTTCTGACAGCCAATGTCTTCCCTGCTGGTACAGTTTGAGCCATCACAATCTGTAGTTTGTGTGTGCGGTGTGCAGGAGAAGGTCAGGGAGCAGCTAGGTCCACAAGTGACAGCCTTCCACAGCGTTCTGGATGGCAAAAAAACCCTGCAAAGCGGCGACGTGCTGCGGCTGGCCACCAAGCCAGTGCTCATTGGCAAGGCCCTTTTCTTCATTGTGGGACAGGTAGTCAGCACGCTGATATTGCCCTGTTTGTGCCCACTGGCCTGAGGAGGACCAGAAACATCCTGCAAGCAGCAATGCTACAAATGCAGAGCATAGCTAGCCGCTGCACTTCTTGTTGCTAAGGAGGAGCACAACCTGCTGTCTCTATGTGGCTGCAGCAGCACAGGACATACCTGCTGGCTTAATGTTTCTTTGCTTGAAAACGGCAAAGTTCAGATGATGACATCAGGTGGTTCAGGAAGCAGGGCAGTTGCTGGTGCAGCCCTTCCAAGGCGTAGCTGCTGCAGCACACAACATATCCAAACATTGAAGCTGCTCTGCAGGTGGTCCAGGAAGCAGGTGTGTATGCAAATGCGCAAGTGCTGGTGCAGCCCTTGCCTGCTGCCGTGTTCACCTTACTGTCACCGTACTGTTACGTCGGTAGTTTGCTGCGGACACAGATGGTTCAGGAGGCAGGCATGAGTGCCTATGTGTAGGTGCTGGTGCAGTTCTTGCCTGCTGCAATGTACAGCGACAAATCGAGCATCTGAGTACTGGAACCCTGTTTTTGCCCACAGACATCAGCGACTGCTGCTGACTTCGGGTGGTTCAGGAGGCAGGAGTGTATGCCAGCGGGCAGGTGCTGGTGCAGCCTCTGCCTGCCGCAATGTACAGCAACAGATAAAGTGATTGATAATTGGAACTCTGTTGTTGCCCATAGACATCAGCAACTGCTGCTGACTTCAGGTACTTCAGGAGGCAGGAGTGTATGCCAATGGGCAGATGCTGGTGCCATTAACGGCAAAACAGGTCAGTGCACAGTGCCTCTGCCAATTAGACAGTTCATGCTGATGGACAGCAGTGATTGCTGCTGACACAGGTGGTTCAGCAGGCAGGTGTAAATGCCAGTGGGCAGGTGCTAGTGCAGCCCCTTGCTCTGACCTGGGTGATGCAAGACAATGTATATATGTCAACAGAAGGTGTGATGCAGGTGGTTCAGGAGGCAGGTGTGTATGCCAATGGGCAGGTGCTGGTGCAGCCCTTGCCTGCTGCCATGTATGGGGACAAGGCTCAGCGAACTGTGCCTCTGCGGCGTCTGGAGGCTGTGTTGACTGAGTCCCAGATGCAGGAGCACGTTGACAAGGAGCAGCAGAAGGTCAGTACGCCTGCCAAGCATATGTCTCCTGCTGCAATGCCAGCTCCCAGGAGTTCCAGCATGCCTGCATACACAGCAATATGGCATGCTAGCATGCATGCGTGCTCCCAGACTTTAGCTGACCACGTGCTCAAATAGAGCTCACCATAAGAAGTTAAACTTGCGTTGATGAAAGCTTGCAGATCTTGCATTGCAATTGGCCCTTGCCAGACTTGTCAACCAAACAGCTTGCCTGCAGCTCATAGTTATGTCAAGCAAGTATGCGCAAGTCCAGCTCAAGCCTGAGCTGAAACCAGCATCTGCTGCACTCTGTGCGCTCCTTGCTGCCCCTGAATGTCTCGTGAAAGATCTTGTCAATCATTTGGTCTTCAAGGCGACAAGCTGAAACAAGTCTTCACGCTTGAACTCCTTGCAGGCACCCTGCCAGCTCACAATTGAGCCTGCAGAAATCGCAACAGGCACTGCCATGCTGCTTGCCGGTGCGACAATTCCTGAGACAAGTGTGACCATCAGCAATGCAGCGGGCCAAGCTGGCATGGTCAAGGCGCAAATTGCTGGCCAGAAAACACCCCTCAGCATTGTACAGCGGCTGTGGCGTCTGAAGGAAGGTCAAGGCAAGCCCACATCTGTGCTTATGCAAACTTACAACGTCAAGCATGTAACTTTTCCGGTCTCTGCAAGACACGGTAACAAACCATGCATGCAGTCATTGTCAGGACTGTGCAAGATCCCAGCAGCACTCTGCATGTGGTCATAGGCTGTTACAAGGCGGGAAAAGGTATATAAGAATGCCTGCAGACATGTTGTCGTTGCCTTGTTCTATGCCATATGCATGAACCTGTCTGAGTTGCTGTCGCTTTCTGGGAAGTTGTTGCCGACAGATATCCAGGTGAAAATTTTGAGGCGCATCAGTTGGCAGAGCTGAACAGCTTTCCAATCAAATTCTCTTGGAATTTTGATGCAGCATGCCTGACATATGCGTTCCTGTGCAACACTGCAGACATACAGGATCTTATGGCGCCTGCCGCGCCAGAAACTGCCAATGAAGAGCAGCCAAGGCCAACAAAAAAAGGCAGAAAGGGTAAGAAGGGTGCAGCTGCCAAGGAGGGGGAGTCAACTGGTAGTTCAAATGCAGCAGTCATCATGGATCCAAGCAAAGGTAACAGCAGCCCTGCAAATGTACTGTTCATTTTTGGGTTCATTATTGGTGCCCAAGCATCTGTCACACACTCCATATGCCAGTCGTTTGCAGTGACGTTGCCATTAAAAGGCTGGACTCTGCGAAGCCTTCCAAAGACCCAGACACATCTGATTCTGTGATGTTTCAGCGCGTTTGATTGCTTGGGCCTTCTGTATCTTTCAGTTGGCCTGACGCACCTTTTACCCACCCATCTTTTTTGGGCAAGAAGTAAGCTTTGATGTTGCCTTTGTCCACACAACCACATTGTCGTGAATGCCTTCCTTTTCTTCCTGTCAGCTCACTTGCCTTGCATGTTTGTTCTTCTTATTTTTCCTGGGCAAGCAGGTCACCATACCTCCTGACATTGCACAGGAGAGCTGATTATGGAGATTGCCAACCACAACCCTGTTCAGGACGCTTATCAGTTTGGCGCCATCCAAGACAGCCTGGTCAGCAGTGGAGTGTATGTTCTGCAGTATGAGATGCAGCCCTCACTCCCAGGGCAAACGCCCCTTGTGTACTGCACAAAGCTCAATGTTCTGGCAGACCAGCCTGTCAGCCTACAGCTCCAGGTGCTCCAAGCACCAGCAATCATTGCACTCTCTTTGTGCACTTTGAGCTTAGTGGGCTGTGCTCATGAGCCCCTGGCAAAAAGCCAGGGCAAGCAGCTGTTGTAGCTCAATGTTATGGCAGTTCAGCCAGTCAGTCTGCAGCTCCAGAGTTGACCATACGCCATTATTGCATTGCTTGATTCTGCTGTCAATTCCGCTTAGATGCGTTCATTTCCTGCGTCTGCTTGTCAAGTCCTGCTGGCTCAACCTGTTGAGCGCTGATAGCTTTGCGCCATGGCATGAGGGGTTGGTGACAGGCCTGAAGTCTGTAGGAATTGCACAGACTGTCAATTGGGTGCTCAGTACCAAATGAGCCCTGTTGAAGTTGCCTGTTGGCTGTGCAAAGCAGGCCTATTAAGTGAGCTTGCTGCCAGCCCACCACATATGTAATCGTACAAGCACTCCCACTTTCAAAGCATCTTTTCATCAGCATAACGCCATACTGCAGGGTGAAGGGCGGGCAGCCATAGCAGGCAAGGACCTCATGCTAGGAGAGCACCTGCCTCCACTCACTCTGCTGTGCAAAGACTGCCATGGCAACATTGTACCAATGCCTGAGGTCCCAATGGGCGCTGCACTCACTGTGAAAGCTGCAGTGCCAGCTAGGCAGGCTGCTGAAGTGGCATGGGAAGCAGCAGACATAGACGTCGTGGTATCTGCTGAGTGGGTGGGGGCCTCATATTGACTGATGCACCTATTGTTACTGTCACTCCTTGTTACATCAATGGTCCTATCAAAAGTCGTGATCACTGGCAGTATCACTATCAATGTCACTGCCACCATTACTACTACCATGCTTGTTACTGTGCTGCCCTCACAATCAAAGCTGCAGTGCCAACTGGGCAGGCTGCTGAAGTGTGCAGCAGACATTGATGTCATCGTGTCTGCTAACTGGGTGGATGCTCCATACCTTTTATGGCATCTATGGTACTGTTTCTATTGTGACTCATTCATGGAATCAGCAGCTTGCACTGTGACTGTCATTGTCACTACCGTGCTCTGTTTGCTCCACATCAGGCAGGCTGAATACATTCGCTGTACTGTTACTGACATCAGCACTTCAGCGGATAATGTCTCATCGAGCAAATGGCACACTTCCGCTTTGTCTGGGTGCGTCTTGTGCAGATGAGAGAGTGCTACAATTGCAGCCACTTGGGCGTGACAGAGGCCTGTTAATCTGGCAGAGCTGTGGTGTGTGTCCACTTGTGGTGACTCACGGTATGCTGCTGCTGTATACAGGTCAGTGAGGAGGGCACAGTCAAGCTGAAGCATCTGCAAGTCCTGGGCAAACCAAACACGGTTGGTGGCTTGGCTGTCTTTGCAGCTCAACTGAAAGTTGCCAGCCAATCTGTGCAGCATCAGGTATCAAGAAAGTGAACTTGTGCTGTGAATGGTATTTCGTCCTTGGGTTCATGAGGTTCATGACCTAAAATGGTGATGTGACTGCTAAGATCTAAACATTGTTGACATCACCATCATCAACATCACCCCTGCCAAAGCATACATGACCTTTGATCTGGTTTGCACTCAGCTGTCATTCAGGTGGAATGCAGACCAATTTGTGTATAGCATGGTCAACATTGTTCTGCAGGTGAGCAGTCCCATGGAACTGCTGTCTAGCGTAGGCTTGTCGCTTGATGCATCATCATGTTCTGAAAGCGCACTCAGCTGTCACTCCATATGACAGCTAGCCATCAGCTTTGGCACTGCTTGGTCTGCAGGTCAGCAGTCCAAAGCCTGAGCTGCCCAGTGCCGACTTGGTGCTGTGTGTGTCACTGCCCAACTTGCCAGAGGAGCAGCTGAGCATAAGGGTCAGACCAGGGGCCCCTCAGCGCTTGCGCCTTTGCCCTGACCACCCCTGGACAGCCCAGGTAAGCAATCAACTCATACATACACCGTACATATGAGAAAGCTGCATTGGGCATGTTTGTGCTCCCTGTGATTGCATTTGGTCAAGACCACCAGTGATTCTCTGTCAAATACATTGCATCTGCAGCTTTATGTTACAATCTGCAAGGGCCGCAGCGATTGCTCCTTGGACTTGCCTGAAGCAATCCCAAGCTTGCGCAATGAAGCTTTATGCCTTTGTATCATTGAGTAGCTGCTGCACATGCTCCCATTGTCAACGCTCTTCATGCATGCATGCCGTTGCCAATATGCATGCTTGCATCCAGCCTGCACTTCCTTTAGGTTGAGCCTGAAGATGGCGGTGCTTTGATTGGCGCTTTTTCCCCTTATGTCTGCTAGAGTGAGCAGTCGGACCCCTCTACCCCAATTTGGGGTTCAAGCTTTCGTTACAAATGGATAATTTCTTTAGGTTGAGCCTGAAGATGACGGCGCTGTAAACAGCCCACCCCCGCTTGTAGCTGCTAGGCTAAGCAGTGGGGACCCCCTGCCCCCTTTCAGGGTGCAGGCCCTTGACCGCTGGGGCAACAAGACTGGGCCTTCTCAGGACCTGCCCTTCAGCCTGTTGCTGGAGTGCGAAGCACTGCAGGGGAGCCCCATCACAGCTGTCTTTGACGAAGCAGGCATTGCTAAGCTTCAAGGTATGTTGCAAATACCATATAATGAAAGTCACAACCACAGTCGCTAGCGGATATGATTGTCAGACGCGGCCGAGAGGCACTGCAGGCCAGCCCTGTTGCAGCTGCCTGTGATGATGCAGGCGTTGCCAAGCTGCAGTGTTGATGTCTGGAACCTGTTCAAACCTTGAATTTTTGCAGGGTTGATAGCTGGAACAGCAAGCGTTGTTGAGCAGCCATTGTGCATGCGCTTACAGCTACAGGCCAGCAATCCCTTGACTGAGGCTGCCTGTGAGGCGGCAGGTGAGGCACAGGTGCTTCAACTGCCCATACTGGTGCAGCCCAGCACAGCCCCTACCACCATTGTGCTGATGGTGGGGGATGACATCATGCCCTTTGCGGTGAGCTCTTCTGGTTTGGTGTGTGTGTCAAAGCCCACCAAAAACAATGCCTACGCACAGAACATAATGTATCAAGTGTCTAAGGAGCAGGTTCAGACTAATTTCATATGCAGATGAGATCATCCTGACACACAATTCTGCAGGCACAACATCCCTGCATGGCAAGAAGCATGCATGCTGTGGCAACACAATGGCATCAAGTGCAAGTCAGCAAGAACAGCACTCTGCTTCTGGCCCTGGCAGACCTTCTGTCCTGACCTCATGAATCCTTCCTGAACATCCCTGCTGCTCAAGTTGGCTTGTTTGCAAGGTGGCTGGCGTCATGAGATGGTCTCCTCAAATCAGTCAGCTAGAATTTTGTATGTTGCTTCTCTTTTGTGTCTTCTGCATGTTTGCATTCTCTGGCTCAGGGATGCAAAGTAAGTTCCTTTGCAGGCTGAAAGCAGGCCAAATGCTCAAGTAGTGGTCATTGACGGCATTCCTGCTGGCACTGTTTTGGCAGACATGGGTTTCTACTGTCAAGATGAAGCTGGCAACCCAGTGCACAGCGGCATGCATGGCAAGGTGCAGATGTCCTGGTGCAGAGGCAGTAAGAAGGTGGTGCTGGAAGAGGGGGTTGTCTGCCTACCAGATCTGCTGGTGAGTGGTCTCATATGGCATATACTGTAATACCATCAGAATAGACTCTGTGTCGCAAATAGCTGACATGATTGAGGGCTCTGCATGACATTTGCATTGAGTCTGCTGCTTCATGACTGCTATCATTTGCCTACGCCGCACACGGCATGAAATCAAGTAAACAAGAGGGCCCTGCCAATGAGCAATGTCAGATGTATACTTGCCCATTTATGTTTCATGCCAAAAGATGCGCATCCAAGTTTCAGAACAGATGAACGATCTGTTTCCCTTGGACATGTCACTCCCTTGTTTGGCATGCGTGCAGTGCAAAATGCATTGACAGGCATAGCTGCAGACCAGAGCTGCATTGCTGGACACCGACCATTGGGCACAGCTGCTTTGCACTCAGATTGCAGAGACTGTGGTCAACCCAGTGTTGACCTGAATCTGCTCCATAGGCGTGGATGACAGATGTGATGCTCGTTCAAGCCAATCACGCTGCTGACTGTGGTTTTCTTGCAGATTGCAGAGACTGTGGCAGAGCCCATGATGTCCTGGATCCGCTTCATGGGCGTGAACAGCAGCGCTCCTTCAGTGGAGCTGACCATCAAAATTCGGGTGGTCCCAGCAGAGCCTGTGTCTTGGGGCATGGCTGTTGTGATGGGCAGCAGTCAACCCACCCCGCGTGACCAGGGGGAGGTTCAGTGTGGACAGCCGTTCACCCTAGAGATCTGCGCCCATGACAAGTTTGGACACAGGTCGGCTTCAGTTAGCTTGCATATTTTAGCATTTGATGCATGTGGACCTTGACAATGTTCATCTTTACACAAGCATCGTCCCGTTGCTTTTGGATTTTCTGATGGGCAGCAGTCAGCCTACCTCTCGTGACCAGAGGGAGGTCCAACGTGGGGCTGTTCACATTTGAGAGCTGCAGAAATGACAGCTCTGGACTCACATTGGCTTCTGCCAGAATGCACAAGCGGACAGTATCGATGATGCTCAGGCTTGGATCACCATGGGCAGTCATGCATTCTTGAGCTCTTTGCCCATGACATGTTTGGACACAGATTGGCTTCAGGCACCATGGGTATGTAGTAGCAAAGGATGCAGAAAGAGGTTGATGATGTTCATCCTTAGACAAGCATGTACACTGGTAGTTATGGCCCAAGCCCAGAGCAAAGCATGCACCGCTCTGGGTTCAAATGCTGTCTTGAGCTTGGATTTGTAGACACACCAGGGCTTGCCAGATGCTTTGACAACCATGCCTACAGTCAAAGTTTGCCCCAGAACTGATCATGACAAAGATGCAGACCTGCAGGTCAGCCGCCAAAGACATTGATATTGCAGTCACTAGGATGCAACAAGATTTGGTGTGGATATGTGTGGTGCAGGTGCATTGGCATGGCAGCAGGAGGCATGGCTGCTCCCATCATTGAGCCCCTGTCAAAGAAACCCTTGGACTACTGCAAGGATGACTGGCATGTGGGCTGGCACACACAGGTCGGCAACAGCTTACAGACCTGCCACCAGCAAATACTGTATGTGTTCAGTTCAACCGTTGAAAGGTGCTGTCATCTTCTTACGTGCTGACCATGGACATTGAACAGATCAAACTGCAATCAGGCATTTTGGCTTTCAACATTCCAACATGCCGACTGCCCTGACTAATTGCAGCAGAGTGTGCTGTGTCAGTTTTGTCTTGATCCTTGATGCAGCCATACCTGCCTTTGCAATGCTTGTTTGCGCTGACACAGGGCTCAATGGCACTTCAAGCTTTCAGCCAGACCCCTTGAAATTGGGTTTTGGTAGCTTTTCAGTACAAGAACAGATGTCATCCAAACAAGTCTCTGTGTCCGCAGGCTCATGAGGATGTGTATGTGGCCAAGATGAGCATCTCAGGGCAGCCGAGCAACATCAAGCTGACAGTCAGGAATGACACAGGGCCTGGAGGCACTTCAGCTCTGCAGCCAGACTCCACAAACCTGGTCTTTTGGTGCCGTTGCAGTCATTACAGTCAATGTCAACAGAATACACTGTATCTGCAGGTTCATTGAGATGTAAACGTGGCCAAGACAAGCATCTCCACGGACAGCCCAGTAACATCAAGCTGACAGTCAGGAATGACTCAGGGCTCAATGGCACTTCAGCCTTTCACTCCATGGACTTTAACTTTTGTCAATACTTGCAGTCGTCACATTGAGAAAGTACGGTGTCCGCAGGCTCATGAGGATGTGTATGTGGCCAAGATGAGCATCTCAGGGCAGCCAAATAACATCAAGCTGACAGTCAGGGATGACACTGGGCCTGATGGCACTTCAGCTTTACAGCCAGACTCCATGGACCTAGTGCTCAAAGCTGGTCCAAGCCGCAAGCTGTTGGTTGAGACTCCTGACAGCACCGAATGTGCTACACGCGCTGTATTGACTCAGCTGAAGGTGTGTGTGGCAGACGTCGCTGGCAATCACACAGAAGAAGGGGCCTTTGAGGTACAGTAACTCCTTGAAATAATGAGTACATAAGCAAGGTTGGTCGCAGTTGCAAGCTGTCAGCGGAGACTCCTCACACAACTGAGTGCAAAATATGAGCTGTGTGAACATAGCTGAAGATCTGGGTGGCAAACATTGCTGGCAATGACACAGAGGAAAGAGCATTGGAGGTACATACGGTGAAGGTCTCATCTACTGCTGGTGTGAGCCTGTTGCGAGTCAAAAGCTGGCGCTCAGGACCCTTTTGCATCAATTGCTAACAGCTTCTGTTCATGCATCACCAGCCATGTGTCAACTGCATGCATCCTTTGCTCTTTGTAGCAGTCACAAGTATCTCAGTGCAATTTGACAAGTTGATCAGCGTGCCAGCATGACAATCAATTGGCGACAGCGCAGACATGCCAGCACCATCAGTGGAGACCAGAAACACAAAGGACTGTGACAATCCAGAAAGTGAAACTCCCATACAAATGTTTGAAAGCATAACGCCCTAGCGCTGACGATATTGTTGAAACCATGACGTCCAGTGTGATGCAGGTAGCTCTGAACCCCAGTGCATTGGCAGCAGACGACACTGGGCATGCAGCCAGCGTGCAGACCTCTGGAGGTAACAAGGTGAAGCTGCAAAAGGGGACGGCAGTGTTCAAAGATGTCAAGGTCACTGCCGAGGCTGCTGGGGACTATGTCTTACGAATTGCCTCAGGATCCAGAAAGGTAACAGGCGTTTCCTGTTGCAAGGCAGTCCTGATAAAGAAGAGCCACACAGTACAAAAGCTGACAAAATGGTGACAAATGTCTTGTGTTGCTGAACAGCAGGCTCAAGACAAAAGTGTCCAGTGGCTTGATTTTGCTGCTGGCAGTGTAGTTTTGTGGTGATGTGCATGAGGGCACTCATCATTGCATATCTGTTCTTTCAGGCGCAGCAGTGTAATGGTGATACTGCAGTTCAGGTGCTTCATCCAGTGAATCAATTGTACAACGCAGATTGATTTTCATAAATGCTCATGTTACGTAGTGTTGATCATGTTGTTGCCTTTGTCTGAGCACTTTTGTTGCTGCACAGGTAGCGCTGGAGGAAGCTGAGCTGAAGCTAGCCATGTCAGCCGCCAACTTCATCACAGACGTGGCAATTGACGCCAGCAGCCTACCAGATGACGCTCTTCAGGCCGGTAGCAGCTTCCCTATCACGGTCAAACTGCAAACAGAAGATGGCGAACCAGTCCCCTGGGATACAGCCGTAGAATCACTTACTCTCAAGCTGACACCACCAAATGGCAACAGGGCTGATGTTGTGACTCTCGGACCCAGTAGAGTGCTGGAGGCTACCGACAGTGATGCCTGGTGTGCGTTTGCTTTTGACTCAGGGGAGCTGACATCTGCTGGCGCATACACCATCACAGGAGAATGGACTGAGCACAGGTGCGCTTTCACAGCACATATGCTTTGCGTTATGACTGCAAAGACAGAGACTTTGGCATATTGAGGTAACCGGGCCGGTCAAAGTCTTTTTGCATAAAGGCAGATATGTATGATTGCCAATCTCACGGTGACATTTTGATTGCATTGCCAGCCTTGGCAAGGGGTAAGTTCTGTTAAAGACTGCCCATTGCTGAGCAAGCTCTGCACAACCTAAACTGTACAGAAGATGGCAGTGAGTCTGAGTTCAAGCAATCGCTCTGCAGGTCTGATCTGGCGCGAGCGCTGTCCAAGAAAGAGATCACCATGCGCAGCTCAGCCATCAGCTTTGAGGTGTGCTCAGGGCCGTTAAGTGACCTGCAGCTAGAAGCTGACTCAGCACCTGAGCGCGTCACAGTGACTAACGGGGAAGCTGACCAGCAGCGGCTGGTTCTTGCGGAAGCCACACTGCAGCTGACAGACACATTCGGCAATGCTGTGCATCAAGCAGGCGTGCGTGTGCGCGTATCTATGCAATGGCCAGAGGACTCTGAGGCAGCGGCCAATGGGGGAATTCTGCCGCAGTTGGAAAGCTCAATGGGCAAACTTGAAGGGCAGACCGATAGGCATGGAAGAGTATCGTTTGGCAGCTTGTCGATCAAGCAGGGGTCTGGCAAGGCCTGCACTGATGAGAATCAGCCAGCCAACACTCAGGGCAATGCCATGGCGTGTACGCTGTCCATTACAGCAGCTGCTGACCAGCATGATGGGTGAGCTTTGCATGATGATGTCTGACACAAAAATTGGCAAGCTGTCACATCAGGCACATGTTGAGCCAGGCTACCTTGCCACAGATGCAGGTTGGGGTGTGAGAGCAAAGGTGCTGTGCCGCCTGATACAGCTCATCAACACTGCAATTTGTACAAAGGAATGGCTGCTATGCTATTCAGTATGTCTGTGACATCATTCCATTGCAATGCATTGCCAATTGGTAGGAATTCTGGTCTGGCAGCTTGTGCATGTGTGAATCTGAGGAATCTTGTCTTTGTAGGGACTCTCCGCCAGCTTGGCAGTGCGAGGTGCTGTTCTGTGATGACACTTCCAGATTTGACTCATTGAACAAACTCACCGAGCGCCACTCAGACTTAGCAGGCCAAAGGCAGCAGCTGCAGGCAAAGCTGGATGCAGCAAACCAGGTGAAGGCACTCGAGTCATTGCACAGCCCACATTGCTGTGCTGACTTTAGTGATGGGCCGCTCCACTAGCAGGATATGCCCGTCAAAAGGGTTTAGCCGCCAATGTAGAGCTGCAGCTTCTTGGTCTCCAGGCACACAAATTGAGCATAGCCAGTTGATGTTGACCAGATACTGCGCTTCAAGCTTCAGGTCATGCTAAAGCTCAGCACTGCCGTTTGGCAGCTCTGTGCAAACAGCCGTCTAGCATCTACACCCTGTCAACATGTCTGTACAACACACACTTGTTGATTTGCGTGATCCTCAAGACTAGTGTAACGCTCGTCTCATCTGTCTGACTCGAGTTGTTGCAGGAGTTGGCTGGAGCGCAACAAGATGCCACAAGGGCAGGCAAGGCAGCCAATGCCAGAAAGAGGGAAGCCGGCCTTGGTGCCCCCACTAGCCTGCACGATGCACAAGCACGCCTGACAGGTCTGCCCCACGTCATTGTTTGCTGAGGTTGGGCCTTGCTGTGGTTGCTGTTGAGGAGCTTGAGATCTTCCCCTTATGAGTGTGTTAATGACAGCAACAGAAAAAGGTTCAGGAAGTTCAGGAAGGTTGTTTCAATACCTGGCCAGAGCTTCAGTACAAGCTACCTCACAGCTACTTCCAGGCGCAAGGTCGAGGGCAGCTTCTTGATGGCTCATTCTTTGACACAAGGGCGGGCTGTGCCTGGTGACAGTCATGTCAGCAGGCATGTGCTATCATCCTGACTCATGCTGAGCAGTGAGATGCTGAGCAGTGTCATGCTGATGCAGAAGTGCGGCAAGGTGCAGAAGCAGCGCCCAGCAATGCTGGTCCCTCATCAGGGGTGCAGGCCCGCTTTGGGATGGCCAATCAGCCCAGCACAGCTGCCTTGCACACCTGTCTCAAGATAGGTGGGCCCTCCACACACCAGCTTTTTTGTCAAGAGTAACTGTAGGAACAAGTCACTGAAGGCCATCAATGGCGTGGCAAGGTGTCGCACCATGCAACATTACATCTTGACTGCAACAGTTGTATGATAGCGCTGCTTCGCTAGTCACTTTGCTTGTTACCATTCATGCATGCTTGGTACTCAGAAGGACCCACTTGGCCCAGCAAAATCGCTTTTGACACATGCATACAGCATCCACAGTGTGACACTTTGAGTTCAGTGCAATCTAGCTCATGTGAATAATCGTGTTTGCAGGTGATCCTGAGGCGGTTGGAGTGCTTGCACAGCTGGCTACTGTTGACGACACAGCCCTGTCTCAGATCTTGGCTGCTCAGTATCGCAGCCTGCTGCCTGTGCTAGTGGTGCAGACCAATGCCTGCATACAGCGCATGACCCAGGCCCTGGCTCAAGCACAGCTGCCAATGCCAGATGTCTTGTCCTTGTCACACTCGCAGCCTTACAGGCAAGTGTCAGAGCAGTTGCATCACATCAGTATTGGGGTCAGACATGCGCTGTGTGTAATGCCTGCTGATGGAGCAGACCAATGCATGCACGCAATGCATCACCTCAGCGCTGGCTCAAGCTCAACTGCCCAAGCCAGATGGCCTGTCCTTGTCACACTCACAGCCTTACAGGCAAGTATTGCTTTACCTGCAGCACATGAATGCAATAGGCAGACATGTGCTGTGTGCAATGCCTGATGATATTGGTGGCACAGATCGATATCTGCACTTGGTTTCAGGCACTGGCACAAGCACAGCTGCCTATGTTGATGTTCTCTCCTTGTCGCATTCTCAGCCATCCAGGCAAGTGTCAGAGTTGCTTGTGACAAAACACTGCTAACAATCTCCACCATGTGACAGTGCATGCTGGCCATCACTACTGTGGCTGTGCTCAATGTGTCTCACAACAAGAAGCGGTTTGACGCCTAGATCCATGCAGGGCGTATCGCTGATCTCTTGCTGGCACTCTACTGTCTATGTCGCACATAACATATGCTTCACCATTTGGCCTTGACTCTCAGACCTACAAAACAGTGCAGTGCTCTAGCCTGCCAGGATCTGTCTTTAGTGCCAGTTCTGACGCCTCACACAGACAGGTGATAAAACCCAGTGGGACAAAGCAAGGAAAGTAACAACGGGTGTGCATGCTGTCATTACGGGCTCGCTGATAAGCTGTCATATCCCTGTCTAGCACATGCAGAAGCAATAAAGTGTGTGTTGCAGGGGGCCCACCAGGGGTGACACGCCAGGGCAGCAGGGCTGTGGTGAAAGGGCAGCAGGGCTGTTGGCAGCCGCCTGCCAGGATAGCGACGCCCTCCTGCCTCTTCCCTTGCCACACACAAGGGCCATTGCACAAAGAAAACAGAGTATGTCTGCGGACTGCTTTGCAACAACAGCAGCTGCCCTGCAACTATGTGATGTCTGCTTGAAAGCAACAGCCCTTTTGCCTGCAATGCAATGCTGAGATCTGCTGAAAGATCTGCTACCTTTGTGTCTTATGTGATGCCGCTGATGCATCACCGCATGAAGATGTGATTCAGTCAAGCAATGACACAGTGCTTGCTGCACTCACATTTGATGTTGCAAGGAGCGCCCTGAATTGCTGCGTATTGCTTCAGCCCTTGTCATGACTGACCAGAGAATTTAGTACTCTGTCTCTCAAGGCTGACGCGCACCGTCTCAACAGCTTTGTGGCAGTCCACTTGACACAAATCTTTCTATTGACACCCAGAGTCCAAGACATTGCCTTCCATTCACCAAGATTTCTGCCCCATACTTGTTCATTACAAGTCGCTTTCACAACATGGGCACCATGCAGGAGGGTCCGTGCAGTGCAGCCTGGGTGGGCAAGAATGGCCTCTGGGTTGTCTGGGCTACACCTTCAACCTGGTGCGCCCAAGTCAGCAAGGCCACAGAGCCAGCATCCTGTACAGCCTGCTGGGCAGCACCCTGGTCTTTGAGACCCTAGAGCATGCTTCTGCCTACAGAGAGCTTGTCACACAGGTTCCCTGACCTGCTATGCGCTTCTTGCACACAGCTATACTTAGACTACCTTGTTAAGTCCTGTGTTAACTCGTTTGGAACTAGCATCCTGTACAGCCTGCTGGGCAGGACCCCTGCTTTTTGAGACGCTGGAGCATGCCTCTGCCTATAGGGAGCTTGTCACTCAGGTACCCTGCCTTTCCCTGTCATGCATAAGCTTGAAGTGCGCTGTTTTTCCCTTTGCTACTTTGATTGCGGTCAGCATTCTAAGAGGCTGTGCAGCCTGCTGTGCAGCACCCTGATTTGCAGGGCGCTGGCGCAAGCATGACCATGCACTGAGCACATTCACGCCATCAGACCAAAACAAAACAGCACTTAAGGATTGCTGGTGCAGAAGCTGGAGTCTAGCATGGCATACATTGTGGCCCTGGGTGGGCAGAGAATCTTTGCCAGCAGCCCAATACTTAACAAGGCAAACAATGCACAAATCATTGGAACAAAGCATGTTCTTCAAACTTTGTGTTGCTGATGTGCAGAAGCTGGAATCTAGCATGGCAGACATTGTGACCTTAGACGGGAGGCGCATCACTGCCAAGGGCATCACCTCTGGGGCCAGCTTCAGAGTGCCTCCCTTAGCAGACGCTCCCTGCTGTTTTGGCTCCTCAACCCAAGCAGCAGCAGCCAATGCGCAGGATATGCAGCAACAGGTATGTTGCTGAAGCAGTTCAAACTTAGATCACAGTCAAGCTGACTCAAACGCTAGAAGTTGGTTGTGGCCACTTCAGGCCACCAACAGCAACATCATAGAGTTGCAATGGCTTGCTGCCGTCAAAGAAATTACAGGCAATGACCCATGCATGTAGCATCAGCTGTGATGATGCTGGCGTTGAAGTCTGCAGCTCATTGTTTTGTCTGACTTTCAACAGTTGAGCATCAGGCGTCCATATCGCGACGCTTAAGACAAGCCTGCCTGGGGAGATGAGACTTGTGCCACACATACCTAGCAGTATATGCTGGACTATGTAATTATTGTTGTTCATTATTGTTATGATAGTCTGCAGCTCATGTGGGCTTCTGTCAGTGACAACAACCGAGCAGACGTTGTCTTGGGAGTTCTTATTGATGCTAAACTCCTGTGTTCTGTGCTGCCAGCAGGCAAGCCTCAAGCTCCGACGTTTCAGAAGGCAATGCAGCTGCTTCTACACAGCAGCACCAGCAGATGCATTGGCAGACTTGATGACTGCAGCCTGACCAGGATCAATTGATTCAATTGCCGTTTGCCAGCCAGATCAATCCTGCTGTAGCTGGTCACATTACAGCAGTAGCATGCATATGAGTTCCTCATTGGCAAGTCCAAGCATGCATGACCGGCAAGCTGAGAGCCTGCTCTTAGTCAAGTTGCTGCAATACTGAACAAGCCATGAGACTACTGCCTACAGATTGCGCTGTTGCCTCTGCATGCACAAAATTAGTACTAAAACGAGCTGTTGTTGCAGGCTGGCATGCTTGAAGCTTTGGTGGAGGCACTTCAGCAGGAACAGGAAGCTCAGGAAGTGCTTCAGCAGGCTCAGCAGGTGTGTGCACCATGCTTGTTCACATAGTCCTGCTTTTGATGCTTTAGCGTGCATTTTGGCAGTGCCTTGACAATACAGCTTTGTCAGTGTGCCATCTGACTTCAACGGGCCATGTTGCTTCCTGACTCTCCCAAGAAGCAGTTTTGAGTTCAACCAAGTAAGCATCCGTGAAAGATGCAATATCAACATGTTGTATGGATGCAGATCAAATTTCGCGCATAGAATATGTCATCTACACCAAAGTCAGGTCAACTTGTCTGTCTGTCTATCTGTCTGTCTGTCTGTCTGTCTGTCTGGCTGCCTGGCTGCCTGGCTGGCTGGCTGGCTGGCTGTCTGTCTGTCCATATGTCTGTCTTTGCCTGCCTGATTAAGGCATAGATTTGACCTAGTGGTGATGCAGGCTGCTGAAGAGGCTGAGGCGGGGTGTGGGCAGCAGCTGCAGCAGGTGGAGGACCAGATGGCCGCCATAGACCAAGAGCTGGCGCAACAAGGCGCCACACAAGCACCTGCCAGTGAGCTCTCCTTACCTCAAATGCTCAGTATTGTCTCGTGGCTCTGCAGCTAACTGCTACAGAGCAAAGCAACGCGGCAGGTGCTAGTATTGCAGACCCATTGCAGTCATTGCGCCATGAGATGCTGTGCAACTTGGGCTCTTGCAGTCCGTGTTGTTCTGCATCTGTGTGCAAATGCTCAGAGCCTTGTCTCTTGTTGACATGGAACGTTGAATCAAGCCTTCTGACCCAAAAATTTGACACAAAGAGCAATTGCACAACACATAAAAAATCACGGGCACAGCTGCAGGAAGCAAAACTCCATGAGCAGGCAACTTGCACATCGCAATTCTGAGCCCAAACGCAATTGCTGCCGTGAAATAGATGGTGCAAGATGCACAAACTCACAACCAAGCTGCTGACATAAGCTTGCTGCATCTCACAGGAGGCAAAGGCAGGAGAGCAAGCAAGCGGAGAGGGCGCAATCAGACACAACGATCTGCCCAAGATCAAGAAGAAGAGCCAAGAGAGGACGACCTAGGCAATGAGCATGCGGAAGCAGCAGAGCATGATGAGGAAGCTGTGCAGGCCAAAGCAGGCACTGCCGAAGCTGGAAATAAAGGGAAGCGCCGGCGGCTTGCCAAGATGCAGGCGTAGCAGATGCATGCACGCCAACATTTCTTTGCTAGTTGATCAGCTTGAGATGTCTCTTTGCACTCAGCAGCTTGTTGTATTTTGGTTGGTCATTTTTCAGTACAAGTGGCCAAAGTGCATTCCTTGTCTTGCATTATACATTGCATCATGATCAGGGTCCAAGGGCATAGCTTACAAAGATCGTGTCAGAACAACTTATGGTGTAAAGCTCAGCTCAATTCAAGACTACATTGCTTCTTGAGTGATAACATCCGCTCAAAGAGCTGCACAAGGTGGCTGATGACCAATTACAACTGTGTCAATATAGTACAGCCAACGGCAGCAAGCCATACAGGGTCTTGAACTGCATCACGCACAAGCTGCTGTGTACGGCTGTCATGAACTCTATGCTACAATGCTCTCTGTTTCAGCAGGCATCCGGATGTTCGTGCTCAGCTGCTGCATAGCAATCATTTTAGTGTCCACCACCACAGCTGGCAGCATGCACAGCTCCTTTGCCCCAACACAGTCAGCCACACTCAGCATGAAACATGGATGACAGCTTTCCACATGAAGACGGGCGCAGATGGCTAAAGCACCGACCTCCCGTGTCGCCTGCGCAACCTGCAGCAAGGGGTGAAATCAGAAAATGCTGCAAAGTGCGTGCATTATAATGAAGAGCATTGCATTGAAATCTGATGCTATGAGATGTAGCTATAACAGCATGCATGGTGCTGAATCAATTGCTACAAAGATTACAGGGCGTGATCAACGGTGTACCTCAGCAGGATAGCTGTATGGGTCTTGCAATGGCCAAAGACCATTGCAGAGGTTCAACGCAACACTGTTGATTAGATCATCAAACACAGGACTCTTAGCCTTGCATTGCACCAGCCAGAACTGGCAGCTCTGCAAGACAGACGTACTGGCAGTCAGCAAACGGTATTTTGCTTTTCAACGTGACAGCATAGCCAACTTTTCAAATTTTGGATTGGCAAGATATGCAAGGCTGACATTCATGGCCTCAGCGGCTTGCACAATCTGTTCTAGACGTGTAAGCTGCATGAATTACCTTGGCGTACAGATCAAGCATCTCATTGGCGTCTGACACAGGCATTGAGCCTGCCCAAGCAGAGCCGCTTGCATGCTGCAAAGACTGTTGCACAAATGCAATCTGCAGGTCACACACAATGTGAATGCAGCAGAGCGCTGCAATGAAAGCAGTGGTAAAGTAGAACAGAGCATACAGTAAAAGAAACAATTATCCTTGACCATTGCAATGACTTTGGCACACCTGCTTTTTCTGACTGAAGCACAATGCGTCTGATGCTGGCGCACTGCTTGACCAACAAACAATCTCAAGCTGATGCCAAATCGCATGTTCAAACCCATGTTGAATGATGCGCCTTTTGACGACAACATGCTGTTCTTGCTGGAAACATGTGCGCAATTGCTCCCAGAAAGTGTCTGGGCTATTCAGCAGCACATCAAGGACTTCTGGCTGCTGCCTAAACAGGATCTGATGTAGCTGGCGGATAGATGCCTTGAGGGATTGCTTCATGAAGCTCTTCAAGTCCCCCAAGGAAAATCCGTCTGCTGTTGTGGCTGCATCGCATTCAGTATTTGTCAACACCATGCGCTGCATTGTCTTGATGATTCATGCTTTGCAAACAAAGGAAGCCTAGCTGTTGATGAGCTACCTGTATCCTTTGTGTAATTGAAGACAGCTTGCCTAGTGTACTGGTACACCTGCATGCTCCAGATATTAATCAGTTAGTTAATCAATCAGTATGATCTACAGTCCAGGACAGGAGCCAGATGTGACTCATGGGACTTCCTGGCTTGACAGCACAGGTGAATATGTCTTGCAACCAAAGACAGCTGATATGAGGGTGAGCTCTGATTACCAGCATGCAGACAAGTGCATGAGCAACAGATATGCCAGGGTTTGGACAGCTACCAAACAGTCTGTCAGTCTCAAGACGCTACTGCATGCTGCGCAGCATGCCACTTGTAGTATTATAAGTGATGAGGACTTACTGGCCGTTTGGAAGCTTGCTCTTTGAGCATGTCTAGCTGCTGTTGTGTTGCCAACTTTGCCTGCATGGCATTCTTGCTTGCCAACGAAAGCCCTTCATTAACCTCCATCAAGTTGTTCACCTCCTGTTGCGACGCTGCAAGCAATTTTTCCTGCTGTTCAAGCTGCTGTTTTTGCTGGTCAAGCTGATGCTGTTGCTGCAGCATTTGCAAAGTTTGCTGGTGCTGCGTTCGAGCGTGTTGGTCTAGACCAGCTTGCAGCTGTGTTTCAAAGTGTTGTTGTCGCTGTAGATGCGGCTGTGACTGCACCTCGAACTTAAGAGGCTTGCAAAGCACCCAGTTTGTCAGTCTTGTGAACCATTCATATTCATCCTCCTGCAACGCTGTGAATCAGGTCAAGAAGGCCTGAGCAATGGGTCACGTGGTCATTGTGACAGATACTTGAACACAGCAAGGTGAGCATCAGCACTCGGTATCAAGCACTGCGAACACCACCCATTAATGCAGAGGTCGATTCTGCTATGATTGTCAGCTCAAGATGTGAGACCAAGCTGCACTTTGTCAAGCTTAAGAGATCATAGGCATGAATGCTGTTGCTGTGCATGACAGCTCGTTTGCCCTTTGCACAAATGTTGTACACATGCTCACGCTCATGCGCAAGCTCAGCATCGAGATCCCTCACCTTCTTCTGATTGTTGTCCCAAGCACCTTGCCCAAAAGCTGTTTGAGACGAGCTAACTGGAAGTCCTGGCTGAGCATGCCAGCATCTGATTATGTTTTGCACATATGCAGACATGGTCTGCTCAGATGGAATCTGCAAGCAGCACTGCATCTTTGATTGCAATTGTACTGAACAGTTTGCTCTAACTTGAATGCTATTGCGTCAAATTGACGCATGCACAAAAGATACAGGTCAAGAGTATGAGCTGCGCTGTGTTGGAAGCATATGTCAATGTGACAAGACAATTTGATATGCGACTAGCATGTTAGTGTGGCTGTTTGTGTGATGAGCTTGAAATGTAACTCAGCCACCCTTCTGTCAGTTTTGGCTTGACGAGATTATGATCAAAAACGGTGTGCCAAACATTGCAATGGAAGCACAGAAATTGGCAGCCAAAGAAGCCAATCATATTACCTGCGGAATGCAGTTTTCAGGTGCATTGGCCAGAAGGCACGTCACCAGCTCCCTCACTTCATGCTTGTGTGTTTCAAGCCCTGCTCGGCAAGGCAACAGCCGCCGTTGCTCAGCCATTTGCTGTGCCACAATATGACAACGGCACTGCTCAAGCTGCATTGGCACAATGTCTGACTGAACAGCTGAGCAAGCTTGGGGCCGCCATCTTGAGCTGGGCTGAACCTACACAGCATCATGCCATGCTAGTTTTGGACAGGATGCAAATGCTGCTGTACGGCACATGTCAAGGTGAGGGCTGATGCTATCTCATGACGCAAGGGGCAGCGGATCTCTGTCATCAGCATTCAATTTGACGAGACTAGTACTGCAGGCACATACACATGAGTCGTGACAGCATCAGCTACTATAGCAAAGCCATTTACTACAGTAGCAAACACCCCCCCCCTTTATTTGTAGTGCAAATTGGCAGCCCGTGGATCATTCATATCACAAACCGTCAAGCACATTGTCAAGTGAAGACACACACCTTGATCGACCCCTGAACAGCATGCTGCTGTCTGGGTTTGAAACCCATGCTGCAGCTCAACGTAGTCTCAGCGGCGGTTCAACTGCGGCGATGCAGCGGCCACGGCACGTAGCCAATTTGGTGAGGCGCTCAGAACAGTTTGTCGTCAATCGAGATATTCTCAAGTCACAGCCCGTTGTGACCGTAGTGGTCGCAGGTCGCGCGGCCTGTGATCGCAGCTGCATCGTGAACTCCACAGCATTGGACATTTTGCGTGGACCGGCTGTGCATTGCATGGGCTTGCATCAGCTCCTTCAGTACATTGTCCTCAAGATTGAGATAAGCCCCTGGGTATCATGACCTTGCGCGCGGTTGCAACCGTTGAACGTATTGAGTCGGTCGGGACTCTCTGCGGCTGCAGGCGGACTCCGAGGACCGGGTAGCATTTGGTTCTTGAGACGTGCCGGACAGTGACGCGAGTGCTGAACTTCGGAAGCGTTGAAGGTGAGCAACGGCGCCGGCTTCCCTCGGCATTGTGCCGTGCTCATTGACCACACGGCGTCTAGACGCCTCAGGGTGTGAAATCGCCTTGCTGACAAGTGCACCGTTTGCAAGCTACAGTACGGTAGGCTGGATTGCTCGTAAACAGCGCCATTTTGTGCAGGCGGCAAGGGCGACCAGCCGTACATCATGGGGTTTCTGAAATATGCCAAGAAGCTTCCGACCGCTGAAGTCACGCCTACTTTGTTTGTCGGCATAGACTTTGGCACACAGCAGTCTGGTTTCAGCACCGCTGCACTGGGTAGCAACACAAGATTTATGGAAATTTATCCTGACCAGCCAGTCCCTTACTGTAAGACATTGTCAATGCTGCTGTACTCCAAAGAGCTGTCTTCAGATTGGCAGCCCTGTGCTTGGGGATGGTCAGCCTATCGTAGCTACCAACAGCTGAAGCAACAACAACGTGCAAATTTCCTTTTGCTAGATAGGTGACGAAGCTTATGTCCTTGCATCTATTGCAGTGTACATTTGTAGTCAGAAGCAATGGACAATAGAAAGCACAACAGAACACATGGACCGAGGCTCCCTGCGTGCATAGTCACTTGCAATGACTTGCACAGCTTATGCACATGGCGTTCAGAGTGTTCTGAATGTAGTTCTGCAGTCGTAAGGGATAGTTTACAATGTTTTTGCACGCGGGTTCAAGCTGTGCCTTGCGGACACTCAGCGCACCTCGTCTAGACAGCTGCCAGAAGGGTTCACTGCTCATAGGGTCATCTCAGACTATCTGCGATTCCTTGGCAAGTTTGCTCTAGACAAGCTGTGCGAGCAATGGGGGTATGAGCAAATTACATCAAATGAAGTGATGTGGGCATTGGCTGTCCCAGCAGCTTGGTCAGAACAGGCAAAAGATACGATGCGCCAGGCAGCCGTGACTGCAGGGCTTGTTCGGAACTCTGCATCCAAGTATGTATGTTCATCTTGTTTGCAATGCATACAATAGCTATTGCACTTGGCTGCCTTGACAGTACATCAAATAAGGGTGCGCACATGTATTTTGCGCCGGGGTTTTGGCAAAATCATTTGCTTGTCATCCAGCGCCGGGTGACTTGCTTGTGGGGTCTATATGGAAGCAAGTCAAGGCAACAAGTCAGATGTGCCTTACCGTTGTATGTCAGGCAAAATCACACAGAGCAACAATGATTGCATGCCCTGGTATGCAGGAACTTGCTGCTGTTGCATGAGCCTGAGGCAGCAGCCATCGCCGCCGTCAAGCATCAGATGCATCCAGCGCCCTTTGAGGAGGGTAACAAATTTGCTGTGGTTGATGCTGGTGGGGGCACGGTGGATGTCACTCTTCATGAGGTGAATGCCGTGTGTGCCATGGCACAATGGGCTTTTCCTCAAGCAGCATGTGGCAAGTCAATGGCCTGTCAAAATTGCATCATGTGCGCACAACAAAAGGATTGGCAAGCTTCTCTACCTGTTCAGCAAGTTCCACTTGCACTTGTGCTTGGCATCAGCTAAGAATTTCATACATCAATTGATCTTGCAGGTCATTCGCCGAGGGGGTCATCTAGCCCTTTCTGAGATGACTCACCGCGAGGGGGTCATGGCTGGATCAACATTCTTGGATGACCTGTTCATGGACTATTTGAAGGAGCTGGTTGGCAGGTCAGAATTTGAGCAATGGAGGAAGAAGCATCCTGAGGACTACATCAAGCTAAGGTGCAAGGGTTGGGAGGAGGCCAAGATTGCTTTTGATGGCACCTGCCCTGCAGCCATAGACCCGCCATTTTCCTTTATCAGGGCAATCTCTGCTGAGGTGAATCCTTGATGACACAACACATCTTTCAGCCAACAACGCTTCCACATGACCAACTTAGCAAGCTTGCAGGCATGCATTCATGCTAAGAGACACACATTGCTCTGCAACACCACTCATTATGAAATTTAGCATCATTTTCATCCATGGTCACGAGTGTTGCTGTCTCTGTCAAGGATTGCAGCTGCTGACATTGTCAACGTGCAACACTCATGACTACTGACACTCATCTACATGATAGGGTAGCAACAGTTGATTGCTCCTGTACATACCTAGTTGTGGCTTGCCTATCATGCCTTACAAGCAAATGAATGAATGCATGACTGAGGAATGAACATCGAGTGTTTAAGTTGGTGTCCATGGGCTCTTGATGCTGACGTCTTGAGAATTTCATGCAGGTAATGGAGTCACTTGCTCAACAAGGTGGAAGTGCGGATCAGATAGTTGTGCCGGTGGCCAAAATGAAGGAATTCTTTGACTATGTCATTGACAAAATCACAACAGCAGTGCAGAAGAGCCTTGATAGGGCTGTTATATTTGCACAGAAGTTTGACTACATGTTGGTGGTTGGAGGATTTCGGGGATCACCTTACCTCATTGACAGGCTACGCTCTGCTTTCAGCAAGAAAGTGACGAAAGGGATCATTTCGCCAGGGGTACCCTCTCAAGCTGTGCTCAAGGGTATGAACTGAGTGGAATGATTTTGCTGCAGACACAGCCACTCCTGCATTCCAATGTATCATCAATGATGTCACCCATGTATATCTTGTATGTTGCTGTGAATTGTTGAATCAGCAGAGGATGTTTTTTTGCATCAAGTGCGATCTCATTCTGCACAAGCCAAACTGCAATTCAAACAGTCAGTTGTGGAAATTATGCAGGTACAGCCTTGTATGCCCAGTGTCCAGCCACTGTCTACGCAAGACGCAGCCGCTTTGCGTATGGAGTGAACACAATTGCCAAGTGGCAGCCTGGGATGCGCGACGACTTGCGTTGGGTTGAGCCCACCACAGAAACCGCATATTGTCTGAAGCGCTTCTGTCCGATGCTGAACTATGAAGCTCTTGTGGAACATGATCAGGCAAGTGATGTTGCAGCAATATCAACATAAATGGCTGCACAAATATTGCCCATTGCCCTGCTGAATAAGCGAAACTTGCGGCAACCAGGGCTAAGACTATGAACATTGCACAGGTCACAGTGCAAAAAGACGCGTGTATGGCACACCTTGCTTTAGCGCAAGGCCTCCAGTCAGACCATGCACACAGTGCTTGTTGTGTTGCAACTCTGTTGAACATGTTGCATTTTAAATGCTCACAATCACAGCAGCTTACCAGCAATGGCTACTGCGCTGACGTATGCTCTTTTGATGTCTGTGCAGACCTTCTCAACGTCATGTGTCCCTGTTGCCAGACATCAATCTGAATGTGTGTTTGAGATATATGCGTGTCCAAGCAACAGTGAGAGATACACAGATGCTGCTGGCATGCGCGTACTTGCTCGCATGACTGTGCATATTGACAACCCTGCCGCCGTGGATCCTCCAGACTTGTACAAGTTGACCTTGACTTTCAAGCTTGGAGGAACAGAGATCAAGGCATTTGCAATGGATGATCAAACTGGGAAGGTGGCAAGAACTGACATTGTCTTCACAGCAGACTGAGTGGTCGTCAGAGTGTGTCACCTGTAATTGCATCTTGGACAGCTTTAACAGAATTTGGCAGGTCCTTGCTCGCAAGCTCAGCATGTGTAAATTCGGCACAAGTTTGTCTTGTCAATGTTTCCATCGGCACATTGTGTTAAGAACGGAACGCAAGCTTGACATGTTACTGCACCATCAGGAGTCAGCTATGAAATGGCTCTGCATTGCAAGATTGTGGGAACTCCATGACGCTGTCATGTCCAACAAGTTCACAGGCACAAAGTCTGCAGGTTTTGTTAGTCAGGCATGCATGGAGTCGACGATGCACACAAAAATTTGTCAAGCTCACAGGCACTACACAAAACCAGATATGCAATCAGGCCATGCCCACAAGCTCTCACACCTGGAAGATGTTTTCAGCAGAGAGCAAAGGCCGTGAGCTTGTCAGTGCATGAATTACTAAATCAGAGTCCAATCGAAACACACCTTCACAGTGCTGAACTTGTCGCTGATGCCTTCGATTCACCTGAAGACCGCCCTTCGGATTCATCACACGAGTTAAGCGCTGACAAGCCTCAATACACCAGCATATGCTTCTACCAAATATGTGGTGCCACACCCTGCACCTCTGCTGCTGACAACTCCATTTCTGCTGTACATGACATCAGGCTTGACAGCGCTGCATAAGCTGACAAGAAGTCAGACTGCCGCGATTGCGGCTCTGACAGTCATTGCTGTTGGACACTAGAACTGTTCTTGGCAACCTGAGCAATGGGCTGCCTAGCTTGACACAGGCTGCCCCCTTTGGAGTGTCTCACATGGTGAATGATTGCAGACAAGTTGAACATGATATGTCTCTGCAGATATGCGAAGCTTGCCGCACGCTTTGTACTCAGGTGCAGGTGCGGTGTTTGAAAACCATCTGTACTGCTGCTTCTTGCTTGGGTTGAAACAGTGTAACATCTGTTGACTTTGGCAAGAGTTGCTGAGCACATCCACAGCAGCTTGCTGCATTTGCTGCAAGGCCCAATCTCGCGCTCTGCCTGCAAGCACTGTTCTGCTGGCCGCTGCGAAGATGCTGTGGATGTTTGAACTCCTGCTGCCGAACAGATAATGCTACGTGCTGTCCTGAGCCCTTGCTGCAATGCAAGCGAATGTCAGAGATCTCGTGCCAAGTACCGATACGCCGCATTATCAAGGAGGCTGTACAGCAAAAAATGCATGCATCTCTGAAAAAGCGCCTCGGGCAAACCGTAACAAGCGACAACAAAACACGTCTTCGGCTTACTTGTGTGATCAGCTGCATCAGGCTTGCAACGAGAAAATCGGCTTTTCTGTGCACCAAAAAAGACCGACGCGTTATACCAAATTAGAATGCAAGCACACGGACTTGTGCTTGTGTGAGGCTAGCTTGTAAGGTAGCGACAGAAGCTCAAGCGATGCTGCATGACTTTTACTTCAACTGATGGCATGAACGCCGTTACGCCTTCTCGATGCAACATCAGGCATCAGAGGCTTCACATGCTTGCAACCTAGTCGTGATGTATGCACTGAGAGTTGCAGGCACAAACTCGAGCTTCGCACTGTCAAGCCCAGGCATGTTGGTCGAGTCGTCCAGCACAACACGTAGCTGTTCATCTCACTCGCCAGTGCTAAACGCATGCAAGTTTGCGCAACATGCTCACCGTAGACTCGGCCGGGGATGCGCCACATGGCGACCTGGCAAAAGAGCAATCAGTATGTCAGCAGCACGCAGAGGACAGCACCTGTCAATTTGCGCCAGTGCACCTGATCAGTCTCCACAGCTCGGTACACCTCCTCAGATCCGTGCTGACCCAGCAGGGTGAGAACAGTTGACTGACATTGGCATACAAGTCGCAGCACATCAGTCAAATGCCCTGTGGATCTGCAGGCCCCTCAGCAGTCACTTTGCTCGGAACCTAGGACTGAGCCGAGACATGGTGCAAGAGCTGGCAGAGCTGCCAGGCACCAAGAACATGGATGATCTCCGAGACAGGGCGCAGGCATTATCACAGTGGAAGATCAGCATGCAGCGAGGCTACCTGCCTGAAGCAGGCACCCTTGAGTGGCCAGCGACCACCTTCCAAAGCTCTTTTGTCAGTGCACTGGAGAATCTTGGCATGCCCCGCTTCACTCGGCGATACCCCAAGTTACTGGACAGTCTGCTGCGGCAGATGATGCAGCTTGTCCATGTAGGCACTCAAGCGCCAAATGCAGTTTGTGATTGCAATCACTGCAGAAGCGCTAACGAATGCATCCTGCATAACTGATTGCACTACTGCATCAGCACAGCCAACTTAAGCTATACTTGCAGAGCAGCATCTTGCATACAATGCATTTTGCAGCCTCTTGCTGGGCATGCCTAGTCACATTGCACTTGCTGGTGTTGTCTGCGTGATCACTTCGATGATGCCGTTCTCCTTGCAAGGCTTGCACACTTTTGCTCAATGTCATCAGCAAATGCTGAGCTCACAGTTTAATGCCCACTGCCAGTCTTGCTTTTGAGGTTCACCACTCTGCTGTGATGATCCAAGTCTGATGGTTGAACAGGAATTTGAGGCAGAGGCAGAGGCTAAGTCTGAGCAGCAAGGCCCTCCAAAACCAGAAAATGGCCCTAAGCCTCCGCCTCAGCAGTCTTCTGGGCAAGGCCAACAGAGTGAAGGTGAAGATGGGGAAATGCAACCAGGCGAAGCTCAAGTAAGGCTTGCACAGATTGGGCTAAAGCTTCTCAGTTGACTTGTTCAGCTCTTTTTAGCGCATCATGCATACCTGGGTCATGGAGCTGCGCTCATAACCAAACCTGCCACATAAAACGCAGTTCACAATACGTACATGAGACCCAGCTGAAAATCTGTTTACCCGTCACATTGTGACTGAGACTTGCAGGACATCTGGCACCTCACATGCAACAGACACATACAAAGGGACATGCAAGAAGGATTTGTCGCTGCTTGAGAGCAAGGTCTCGAAGTTGAATCATAGTGCCATGACTCGTCATCACATCTTCTAAGTGTATACAACCTATAGCTGTGCTGATTGTGACTCAAAGCACTCCTGCTGGAAATGTCAGCAGAGGACACGGTGGAGGCTTTGAAGCAAGGGATGGAGGCGCAGGCTTGCTTGAGATTTGGCATCACAAATGTTCCAACTGAGAGCAATCACTCAATGTGATATGCAAGGTTTCTCATGTGTGCTTGACAGACTGTGAGGCAAAACCAGTTGTTGTAGGAAATGTTACCAAGAGGACATGGACGAGGCATTGAAGCAAGGGATGGAGGCGTTAGCTTGCTTGGATTTGCGCATGACAAATCTCGTGACTGCTAGTGATTACTAGATGTTATGCGCAAGGTCCTCATGCATGTGGTGTAATATGTGAGGCAACACCAGAAACGTTGATGTAGGAAATGTCACCAGAGGACATGGAAGAGGCATTGAAGCAAGGCATGGAGGCTCAAGCTGGTGAAGGGTAGGGGCAGCAGGTTGAAGTGTCCATGCAGATACAGTAGTACCCACGCCAAACGTGTCACTAGAAATCAACACTGCCATCTTCATGCAGGACATGTCACCAGAGGACATGGAGGATGCATTGAAGCCAGGGATGGAGGCTCAAGCTGGCGAAGGCAAGGGAAAGTTGACCAAGCAGATTGAGATGTCCATGGAGATGCAGGACGACCATGCAAAACAAAGCACCAGAGTTTGATACAACCAAACTCATGCAGGAACTGTCCCCAGAGGATATGGAGGAGGCGCTGAAGCAAGGCATGGAGGCTCAAGCTGGTGAAGGGGAGGGGCAGCAGATTGAGATGTCCATGGAAATGCAGGACTCGCAGGGCAAGCAAGGGGAAGAAGGAGAGAATGGGTGAGCTCTTTGGCACAGCCATGCTGCCCTTGTTGGGCACAGCAGCCTCTTGACGTTTTGCCTGGCTAAGCATCCCTGCCTCCTTGCCTTGACATGTTTGAAAGAAATAGCCACAATGGAAACACTCCTGCTTAAAACTTTGCTTGCCGAGTCCAACCATCACTGAGCTCAAGTGCAGTCAGAAGCAGGGAAATTAGACATTTTTGTTGGCACTCTTTGTGCACACACTCTGACTGTTTCTGCAGGTCACATTCAGGTAGCAGGGCTGTGCATGCCTCGCACATTTTGCCCGGTGGTCAAGTCTATTTGCCTTTTATGCAGGGATGAGCAGCAGAAGGGGGGGGGTTGGAAGAGCAGATGCAGGCAAGTCTGAGCAAGCTGGCTGACGATCTCGTGCAGAGGTTGAGAAGCCCAGTAGAAGTCCACAGCAGAGACTCTAGACAGTGCATTTAAGGCCTTCATGGTGTACATCGACGGATCTTATCCAACGTGCCCTGAATCGGTGCTCACTTTTGCGTGCAGGAAGGAGCAGCAGGAGGGGAAGGGTGAAATGCATGCAGACTTGCAGTTTTGCACCCTTATCATGCTCTACACTAAGGCCGCAGGGAGTCACTCAACAGACCTTGTCATAACCTTGTGCTAGTGCTGGTGACCCTTGCATGCACAGAGACCCTCATTTGTAGCTAATCCTTGCATGCAGGGCAGATGCAGGCAGAACTCAGCAAGCTAATCGCAAGCTTTGTGCAAAACTTTGAAGTCCAGTGCTGGTAGTGCAGCGTATGCCTTGTATTGATGCAATGATTGTACGTGTTTGCCATGTATGCAGGGAGGAGCAGCAGGAAGGGAAGGGCAGATGCAGGCAGATCTGAGCAAGATGGCTGACGAGTTTGTGCAGAAGTTTGAAGCCCATTGTTGGCAAGCCCGTGTACGCCTTGTATTGATGAAACGATTTTAAGACTTTGCCTTGTATGCAGGGAGGATCAGCAGGAAGGGGAGGGTGAGGGGCAGATGCAGGCAGAACTAAGCAAGCTGGCTGACGACCTGGTGCAGAAGTTTGAGGACCAGTGGAAAGCCACAGCAGAGAACCTAGAGAGTGCATCTAAAGCTTTTGACAACTTGGAAGGTACTGCAAGGAGCTGGATTGTTTTGACCTTCCGCCATGTGTTTTGAGACACAGTGTGCAAGGTCTGCCGCAGCTCATTGCATGCAGGCGAGTGTTGCACTTGCTGCTACGTTTAGTGTGCCATGAAGTCAGGCAAACTGCTTTACCTTGAGTCTGTGTTTGCCTCCAGATTTGATGGACGGCAAGCAGGGTTTTGACAGCAGAACGTCAGTGTGCCAGCAAACAGGCTGGTCAGAAGTGGACATGTAAACATCAGAAACATGACTCTTTTTGTATGTGCACGCAGACTTGATGGATGGCAAGCAGGGTTTTGACAGCAGCACGTCAGTATGGCAGCAGACAGGCTGGTCAGAGGTAGACAACCTGCGCAAGAAACTAGAAAACCTGAAAGAGCTGCGGGAGCTGGTGAGGCAGCTGGGCAGGGCTGGCGGGAAAGGGCCCCTCAGAATGGCTCCTCAAGAGGTACAGTCACTCCTCTGTGTGTCAGCCTCACAGTTGTGAAACATCTGTGAGCGGCATGCTTTGCCACAAGCACGCTTCTCTGTGCTCTTGTGGGCTTGGGATTTGTCAGCATGATGACACTGACAGGTCTTTTGGGCTTTTTCAGGTGTACACGTGGCCTTGCAACATCTGGAATAGCTTACCTCTCTTGTGTACTGTCCTCTGGCGCCCAGCCGAAAGCTATTGACTGCCCTCCTTGATCACTGACAACATCACTGGCAATGACACCATGATCACAAACCACCTGACCTGCTGTTTGGACATTAGATGGGCACTCAGCCAGAAGCGACGCAATGCCTGTTCCAATGCCTGTGTCGTGCAATGACTTCTCAGGTCCAGATCACAGATCAACTGTTGCCTTGATTATACAAACAGCAGGCAACGAACACTGTTTTTGCATGCAAATATGGTCAAGTGGCAAGCCCCCTTGATTGTGAGATTACCTCACAGCCAGAAGAGACCAGGGGCCTGACCAGATCTGATGACCTGTCTCGCATGCTGCCCGTTAACTCCAACCTAGAGACAATTGTGTTCTCTTGCAGTCAAGATCAAGAGAGTACTTGATCAATTGGCTAAAATTGCAGATATGGTCTGGTGGGAAGGCCCCTGAATTTGTGAGGTTCCCCCTACAGCCCAAGGAGACCAGGGGCCTGACTAGATCTGATGATCTGTCTCGCATGCTGCCCTTTGAAGCTCACGCTGGACTGCTGGTTAGCTCAAGAATGATGTTGCTGACAGCAAAAGTTGACATGAAACTCAGCTCATCTGCTGGTGGATGCAGATATGGTCTAGTGGCAAGCCCCCTGGGGTTGTGCGGTCACCCTTACAGCCAGAGGAGACCAGGGGTCTGACCAGATCTGATGACCTGTCTCGCATGCTGCCCTTTGAAGCCCACCTATTGGCTGCTGGCTGGCCTAAGAATGACATTGATGAGGATGGAAATGAAATTGTAAAGGAAGGGTCCAGACCGGCTAGGCTGCTGCATATGGTCAGAAGAGCAGAGCGCAACCTCATGAGCTATGAGCGCACAGGCAAGTCGCTGTCAATGTCTGCTGTTACCGTGCCTGCAGCGCACCTGTCACTTATTGTGTTGCATCTGTCTTATGGCCCAAGTGCGAGAGCTATAAATGCTCAGGCAAGCTGGTCAGTCTGCTGATTGTACAATCCAGAGACAAAGATCAGCCAGATAATTGCATGTTGTTCAAACAGGCGGCAAGTAATCAGCTGTGAGTGTATAGACAATGCCAGTTTGCTCCTGATGTTTCCGCTGGCAGTACGCTTTGTCATGACATCAGCCGAGCTGTTGCCTGTCATCCGAAGGGCAAAGCACAGTCCAGTGAGCTTCGTCTGAACTGTTTCTGCTGCTAGGCAACACACTCATGACTACTGTTGCTTGTTGCAGGGTGGGTGGACAATGAGCCATCTCGAGTGACAGGCCGCCTGGAGGTGCGCCCAGCTGCTGAGCTAGGCCCCATCATCGTCTGCCTGGACACTTCAGGTCAGACTTGAGACTGGAATTGTCATTCCTGCAAGCAAGGTTGATAGATCTAGGGTCTGATGGGCATTGATGACGCCTGCTGTATGTATGCATAAAAGATGAACAGTCACAGCTTGACATCAAACAACAAGACAGGCATGCTCTGTGCACACCTCAGTCATACACGCAATGATCTGCATCAACATATCCTGCTATTGTGAAAGGCCCTGCATTCCCGCAAGCTCATTGTGGTTCAGGTTGTAGCAATGACAGCGAAAGCCATTGCATGCAGTCTCATATGTGCTCCAGGGCATTCTGTGTTGCAGGTTCCATGTCTGGAGCTAGGGAGACAGTGGCAAAGGCAGTGACCTTGGAGTGCATGCGTGGCGCTGTCCGCCAACAGCGTGCTTGCTTCCTTTATGCCTTTAGGTAAATTTCCCTGAACTGCTGTTATGCGTCCGTCAGTATGAACATATCCTGTAAGGCTGCAGTCAAATTGCTTTAACTTTTCAGTGACTTGCTGGCAATCATGCTTGCATTTTGCGTGCATGCAGAAGAAGAGTCAACATGTAAAGCAAAAAGCCCAAGGTTGTGCGAAGCTGAGCCGGGCTGAACAGGCTAGTGACTGTTCAATTACTCAAAAATTACACTGTAATTTCCTGTGCAGCCATGCACAATTGCTCAGGAACAATACTTCCCAAATGTTTTGCCAATTTGGATTCAAAATTAGTCTTTGACTGTAAATCTGATGCAGTGGCCCAGGTCAGGTGATGGAGCTGGAACTCAAGGTGGATTCTGGCAGCATGAGCAAGCTGCTCAAGTTCCTTACAGGGGGCTTCAATGGAGGCACAGACGTGGACAAGCCCTTAGAGCTCAGCCTGAAACGCCTGGCTGAGAAAGAATGGAACCAGGTGATTCTTCAGCAGTAGCTTGTTTGGCAAGTCTGAGAAGCTTCAGCATGTGAGCATGATAGTGGGACAACGTGTTCTTCGGGTAGCAGATTGTCGGGAGTCTGCGCTAAGCATGGTGTCGGAGCCCCATATTGTTGGGGTGACTGCTCATTAGGACTCAGCAGCTTGAGTGCCAGCACTACTGTTAGCGCTGACATCCTGAGGAAGCACTAGTTTTGGGCGTTAGCATGTTCTTGGGGTAGCAGTCTAAGCCCCAACTCAGGATTGAAGCTGCGCTTGCTTCAGAACATCTGCAGGCAGACGTTTTGGTCAGAAAAGTTGTTGATGACAGCAACCATCTTGCTTCACTGTGAGGCCATGCTTGCAGCATGCATTGCATTCATTGTTTTCCACACACAACGCTGATGTCAGCGTCTTGAGCTGCTCAGGCCGGTGCAATGAGTGACTTTGACCTGCATCAATTCTACTGCTGGTGATAGTGCTGGTCTAAAATTGTCAGCTGCAGGCAAACATGTTGAAGATGACAGATGATCCGTCTGACTGCCTTGATACTGTGTCAGAGCTTACACAGCTAGGTTGGCAGGTCCACAACTTTGTGTAAATACATAAGCTTGACACTGAATTCAGTTTGTGACAGACAGACATACTCATGGTGCCAGGGACAAGTTCCAGGCCCAGTGAGTGGGTGAAACGGAACACAGGCAATAGCTGATGAGCTGGGCTCAGCAAGCTGCTGAGTATCTAATGCTTACGGTTTTGCTGTTGTGTTTTGCAGGCGGACATTCTGATGGTGACAGACGGTGAAATTCCAAGGCCCAGTGACTGGGTGAAACAAGACCTGAAAAGGGCCATTGACGAATTGGGCTTAGAGGTTCACGGGTTGATGGTTGGCCAGCAGGACTCCACACAAGCAATGGAGGAAATCTGTACCCACTTGCACGTTTTCAAATCCTGGTCAGCTGTTGGTGGCAGACGCAACTACTACTACTGATGAAGCAAGTGGCAGCAATCATGAGTCTGGGACTTGCAAGAGGGTACTGAAGAGCTTGTTCTGGACTTCCTGCTTTGATGGGAGGCCAGTGGAAATCCACACAAGCAATGGAGGAAGTCTGCACCAGCTTGCATGTCTTCACATCCTGGTCAGCTGTTGGCGGCAGACGCAACTACTACTACTACTACTGATAAAATCATGGCAGCAATCTTGAGTCTTTGTCCTGCAAATGGCTGCTGAGGGGCTGGGCTTAGAGTTGGATGGCAAGGCGGCAGGACTCGACACAAGCAGCGAAGTTTGCACCCACTGGCATGTCTTCAAATCCTGGTCAGCTGTTGGTAGCAGGCGGAATCGGTTTCATCAGTAGTGACAATCGTTACTACTGATGAAACAAGTGGCAGCCATTTTGCAATCCTTGGCCTACTGGACAGAGCAAGTGGCAACACTATGCATGACCCTGTAGCTTGATGAAGCAAGTGGTGGCATGTTGCACCTTTCACACCCAATCAGCACTGATGCAACAGCGGCGGCATCGTGCAATTTCAGAGGTGATAAAAATAGAGGCAGCAGTTTGCAACACTGAGTCTTGAGATGAAGCAACTGGCGGCCGTTTGCGCCTCTAGGACCTACCAGCACTCATGGAAGGAGTGGCATCATCGAGCAACCTCAGACCATGATGCAGTGAGAGGCAGCCACTGCAAGCCTCGACCTCTTGGAAAACCCTGTGGAGGCATGACGCACCTCTCCACCCAATCAGCACTCACCACATGAGGGCAACAGCACTCTCAGGACCCATCATGAAAGCTCATTCTGTTCTCTGACGCTCAGGCAGTGGCTGAAACACAGGAAAAGGCTGTCAGGCACCACAACGAAGGGCTCCTACAAGTAGCACAGGACTGCAAAGGGTTGGAGACAGAGTAGACTCTTGCCGTTGGGTTTGTTGACAGAAGCGGATGATACGTGCAGAATGCTTGGTCAGTGCATGGTGGCAAGGATAGTCTGTACTTCCCATTGAACAAACGCGCAAGCTGTGCTCATGTCCTCATGTGACAAGCCGACAACTGAAAACAGTGGCTTTGGGCAAGCAAGCTCCTAAGACACATGTATCTGCATGTGGGTGCAAACTCGTTGCTATGATTGGGCACAGTGGAGTATATGTGCACCGTTTGAGGACAGTAGCTGACAAAATCTGATTGTACAGCATGCTGCAGGTGAGTGCGTGCCTTGTAATCATTGCGTATCTTGCAGTTTGAACTGTACTTTAGCAGGAAACTAGCCTATGAGTCATATGCCCCCAGTGTTCCCACGGGAGGCGCACATGCCAACCTGGTACAAGTTCTGGATATTTGTCTTAGGACCCCTGACAAGCTGTGCCCTACCTTCAATGCATATGAAAGAGCTTACTTCGTCTTTCAGACTCGAAAGCAAGCAAGCGACTCTATCAGCGAAAGCATGGGCAATTCATAGCTAATAGGCTAGTAGCAATGGTGGATCTCACACAAACAATTGGATGAATGATGTGCTTTTTGAGAAGCTCATGCAACAATCTGTTGGGACCAAGCTGATTTGTCCTTGCAAGCATCGGGCGACAATTGTTTGTAACAACATGCACCAGGTGCGCTGGACCGGATTCTTGAGCTGGCCTCGATGCTTGTTCACTGGCTGAGGCATGACTACATTTTAGTCATGCATGCTTGCGAATTGGCACTTGCGAGGACAGAAATGCGGCATGTCTTGAGATGCTTTGGCGTAGCGCTCGCGCTGCAGGCGCAAGTCAAAAAGGCAGCAAAAGGCAGATCGGACAAATCGCTCGTGGCATCGCTCGCAGTCTGAGAAAGCTGGCAAAGTAAGCCGCTCAAACACCTCGAGTCACGGCATGTCGTTTCTGACCAACCTCAACCAGAATGTCCTGTTTACGTTTCTGTACAAATTTTCTGACGGCATCGCACAAGGAGTATGGTCTCTGGCTTCCATGGGCACGTACATCTACCTGCTCGAGAACAAGTCCACCAAGGTATGTCGTAGCGATCACTCACACTCACTGTACCGCCCAGATTGATGAAAGCATCTCACCTGTCCCTGCAGTATGTGGGGTTGGCGCAAGGCATTCAGGGAACTTTCGTAGCTGCATCTGCAATTCCAGGCAGGTTGCACGACATTTGTCAATTGTTTGCAAACACCAAATACCACTGCCTGCACTCTGCTGAAAATGCTTTTGGGCTGCAGCTGGTTGGCTGGCAGACCGGACTCGGCGTGATACAGTCCTGAGGTTTTGTGCAGTCGCGTCATGTGGTATGTATCACTGCTCAGATCTAGCTGTCCATTAAAGCAAGTATTTCAGCAAGCTGTTTTGCTGACCACCAGTGCACAAACCTATTAATACTTTCAGCTGCAAAAGTTGATCTCACCTGCGTCACACAGACACACACACACCAAGCAGATGCAGTTGAGGTGTGAACAGCATGCTGACTTCCCGTTGCTGTGTTGCCTGTGTAGGTGCAATTGCATGCACAACTGCAGCAATCATGCGCCCACAGGAAAACAAAGCTTGCATATTTGGCATGCTTGTGGACGAGAAGTACCTTTGGCTGTGTTTTGCCCTGGCTTTGTGGGGCTTAGGGCAAGGGGCAGGGCCAGTAGTAGAAGCTCTGCTTGCAGATTCCACACGCACAGGTATACATGCCACCCAGGTGCCTCTTGTTGAGTGCCTTGTGTATGTCTCAGGCACCTTCCTTTGCATTGTTCAGCATCTGGTTTGATGTGTGCATGCACGCGTTTGCACAGCATCTCTTGTACACCACAACTGGGTCTTGCACAGTCTGAGTGGCTGGCTGCCTGATCGGCTAGTCAAACCATACTGTCTCTTGCCCTCAAACTATGTACATCGGTGAGGTAGGCGCATGTAAAGTCTGGCAATTGCTGTTATGAGTGTTGCCATTGCAATTGCAGGCTCCAGATCCCGAGTGTACTCCTTGCTGTTCAGCACTGGCCTAGCAGGCATGTCAATTGGCCCATGCGCAGCAGCAGCAACATTTGCCATCACTGGCAATGCATGGCACATTCAGACCCTACAGCATGTGATCTTGGTGGGTATGGTGTTGGCCCTGGTTCCCATACTGGCGTTGCTGTGTCTTGACGACGACAAGTCATTGGGAGCGGAGAGCGATCCGCACAGACATCACCAGCCGCAAAGCAATTCAACAGGTGAGAGAGGAGCTCCACCCTGTGATCAATAACTGATCCTGATGTAGGTGCTAGGTGTGTTCTCGACCTGTATCAACTTGTGCTGGGCACTTTCATATCTTGCTTGTGTAGGCAAAGCATACAGCTGTTCTACTGTGCCTAAACATGCTGCTGTCATACAAGATCCCAAAATGTCATCAAGCTTTACAAGGAGGGCATACATTTCCATAAGCATTCTAGGGGCTGAAGCTTGACTCCATCATTGCAGACTGCTGAAAAGTTGCTTTTGATCATGTTGTGTTCATTTATCAGGATGTTGTGTTTGTCCGTCAGGACGTGCATTGTGTCCTCTTGGCTAATTAGCATGAGTGAGCTTGCAGCTGTTCATGAAGTCAGATGAGTCACATCTGGCTCCCTACCCCGGACTGTGAATTCTATTGGTTGATTGATTGATTGAAACCCTGTGTACGTTTCCAAGCTGCAGTCCTGAGTTGACTTGTCTGAAACTTTTTGCAGTCGGAGCCTCATTTGTGCAGAAACTTTGCTCACATCATGCTTCTTCTCTTGCTGTGCAGGCAAGGATGCAGACACACTGCAGCAGAAAGCACCAAGAACCCTAAGCAAGACGGCAATTCCCTACTTTCTGGCCACATCTGATGTGCTGTTTGGAATGGCTTCTGGCATGACTATCAAATTCTTCCCAATCTTCTTCCTCAGACAAGTTGAGCTGCCACCAATTGGAACCAACTTCATTATGGCGGGAACTCCACTCTGTATTGCCACCATGTCCTTTTTAGCGCCACAAATCTCCCGCCTTGTAGGTGAGCCTTATGCATATTTTGGCGCCAAATAATCAGCCAAGCTGCCTTGCTTGCACTCAAACTAATCTCCCGGTCAAATTGCAGCTATATTGCATAAGAAGCCTCCCTTCAAAAGCAGCATTGCTGCACAGACCTGCGACGTCACCTGTGGAGAAAGTCGCACCAGAAGTCGACATAATGTGCAGATACACAGTGTATGTGTGTTGCATTTAGCACATCTGCCGTGCAAGGTATACCAAGCCTTCAAATATCTGCATGACTGGCATACTCTGCAACAGCACACATTGATTGGAAGTCCAGCTGCAACATGTCATACTGTATGAATCTTTGAAAACTCAACCCATCAATGCAAATGCAAGTCTGCAACTAGCACCCCACTGAATGTCAGTGCCTGACCATGTGCTGTTGGGGTACAGGTCGCATCCCCACAATATAGTCATTCAAGCTAATTCGCGTGAGCCTGATGGCCTTCATGGGAACCTATCTTCAGCTCTGAAACCAAATTGGGAGTCAGTCAATCAGATGCATCAGTGATAGCATCTGATGCAAGTGATCCAGTCACTGTGCCTTGCAGGCCGAGTACCAACAATCTTGGCATTCAAGCTGATAGGAGTCAGTCTGATGGGTTTCATGGGGGTGTACCCTAGATTCTGGACTCGTCTGGGAATCATCATTCCTGTGTATGTAATACGCTCAGCTATCATCAATAGCGCCTATCCCCTACAGAAGAGCATTCTGATGGACTTTGTGCCCAAAGTAAGCTGCCTGTGCACATCACATTACTCACAAGTGTTTGTCTGTTGTCAGTAGCAGCCAAAAGCGTGAGTCATGATCCATGATAGTTCGTAGTGCGCTCGGCTATCATCAACAACGCGTGTACAGATTCTGTCTTGTTGACAGTCTGCCCGCTGTCAGCTGACTATGCTACAAGAGCCTGGAAGTACTGTGTCATTGACAATCCGTTACATGAAATGCAGAACCATGTTTGAAAGCCTGCACAATTGTCAAAAGCTGCATGGCATGGTGCAGTACATGTTGCGTGTCTGCGTGTCCATTGTGAATGCTTACATCTGACTGCCATCACAGCAGTTGTTGACGATTTTCAGCAAGCTGTATGAAGGAGTGCGCAATTGGTGTGTTCCAAAACTCTAATACGGTGCTTGCATGAGACGAGAGCAAGGTAGAAGAGCGATGCATGGGACAAGACATATATGGTCTTGTCTGTTGAAAAATTCAGTGTGTTTCGAAACCTTGATATGGTGTTTGCCTGATTTGAGAGCAAGATGGAACAGCGATGGTTGGGAAAAGAAATTTATGATCTTGTATGTTGAAAGAATCTTGATTCTTGCAGGAGTCAAGAGCAAGGCAGAGCAGTCTTGATGGCGTGCTTGTGTTTGGCTAGTCACATACTTGACAGAAGCCACGTGGTTTTTGCAGGAATCAAGAGCAACACAACTTAGCTTTAGTTCGCAAAGTCTGTGACCAATATATACCAAGATATGTACATTTTGATGCAATTCTTCTAGTCATTGCAGGAGTCAAGAGCAAGATGGAACAGCCTTGACGGCGTGCTTGTGTTTGGCTGGTCAGGTTCAGCCTTGCTAGGTGGCATATTAGTCGACAGATATGGTTTTGACGTCACATTCTGCCTCACAGCTCTCATGCAAGGCATAGGGGCCTGCTTCCTAATCCCATTACTGTTTCTGGTACCCAAGAAGGAAGCTGCGCATCAGCCGAGTGATGCAGTGCCAACAGCTGCCTTGGCAGCCGCAGGGGCAATTACGAATTTGGCAGCGACAGATGTTGAGGTTTTAGCTGATGGGCAGGTTGGCGCTTTGAGTCAGCTTACTGGTGAAGTGCAAGATGTTGAGCAGCCGCTGTTGATGCCTTATAGACAGCCTCGTAGGACAAGCATCAGCTACTTAGCAAGCAGCCCGGCACGTGCCAGCTTGGAGCTATAACGGCAGTTGTCTGAGTTGTTGCCACACATACCAGCTTGGAACTATGGCTTTGGCCATGAGTCTGCTTTTGCCTTATGATTTTGCCCTGCATCACCAATTTAAAGCTATGGCTTTGATCATGTCATTGAAATTGTTGCTGCTTAAACTCTCAGAGGCAGCTGTCAGAACAGCATAGACTTCACTCCCTTTTGTCTGGACCTTCTTTAGAACTTGCATTCACTTCAGAAGCAGCTGATTGCTCGCCTAGATGCTTAGGGAATTGAAATTATATCACTTGCCTCCTCTGCAGTTAGCTAACAGCTTGCTTCAGACAACAACCAATCACCCGCTGATGCCGAGCTGCAGAGCCTGTTTCAACTTTCATTTATGAATTGAACACACTCTGGACAGTCATCATGTCTCTATGCCTTTGACCTTTCGGAGGGCTTCTTCATTATTTTGCAATGCTTTGATGAGGTTCATTGTGTGCAGCTTCTATCATCACGAAGAAGCTAGAAATTGTTTGAACGGTGAGAGGCCCAGCCTTCTGTGCACCACAGCCTGCGGCTTGATGCATGATGGATCAGCAAATGCGTTTCCTGAAAAGCCTGTTTGAGCACACCAGGCAATGGACCTGCAAAAGTCTGCCTGCATGGTTATGCAGAATGAGCATTTGCCAACTTGTGCACATGCATGAGCACATTAAAGTAGCACAGCCTGCCTGTGACCGCAACATTTCTAGCCCAAAACGAACCCCATGAACAATTATGATAGCATTAATGTACAAAGAACGCTGAGCAGTTGATTCTCATTCAGTCAATACAACAACAGCTACAAAGGCAATCTCAAACAAGGCCATGGCGCCAAAGTACCAGCTTGGCTGACAATCTCCTTGCGGGCATGACGGAAACTGTGCGAATGCAGGTCATGAAGACCAAGCTGCTGCTAATCGCAGAAACTGCCATCACTCAGCTCCTTGTTTTCCGCTGTTTGGGGACAAGCATGACAGCAATGGAGAGCATGACAGCTGAAAGCACTGTTGATCAATAGCCGCCTTCAGCAGAAGCACCAGCCGGTACTCGCCCTCCAGCCCTTGGTTCAACCATGCGTTGCTGCGCAGGCGCTGAATAGTCCTTCCTGTCAACCATTTTCGTGTCCTTGGCCTCAACAATTTTGTCAATGATTCCGTAGTCAATGGCCTCAGCAGGTGTGAACCACCTGTTGCGACCCATGTCTTTCCTCATTGTTTCCTGGTCCTTCCCTGCACCAAAGTCAGCAACATTCAAGACCTTTTTGCATGCTTACACTGATTGATTGTTTGATTGGACACCCGTGCCCGCGCATATGCGAGGTAGGTACGCTTACACTAAAGATGTACATCACTTGCTAACAAGGAAGCTGCTCAACACACAGGAGGGATACATCCCCCGCAGAAAGCAAACCAGACACTTGACAAAGCTGGCACTAGGCTGTTCATAGCTTGGACAGAGGATTATGCAAAAGCTTGGTCAACACAGGCTTGCACAGCAGCTGGTCGTTGCAGGCAGTCGAGCACGGTCTGTGTAAGCTGTGCAATGAGCAGCTTCACATTGCGTCTTGATCTGTTGAGCATGACGAGGCTTTGCAAGCAAGCAACGCAATGTGTTGCATGCTAACACATTGTGCTGCACGCTGGCATGTTGCGTCGCATGCTGGCATGTTGTGTTTCATGCTGGCATGTTGTGTTGCATGCTGGCAGTGATGGCTTGCATGCTGGCATTGACGTATAAATGTGTGCACGCTGACATTGATGTACACATGTGTGCATGCATGTACAGAACAGATTACGCGTAACGCTGATGATTGCAAAGCTCAAGCTGATGGCAGGACATTGTCTTGCAAGCTGGCATGTTGTGTTGAATGTTGGCATTGCCGTATCGATGCAAGCATGCATGTACAAGTATTACACGTCGCATGGATTGTTGCAAAATTTCAAGCTGGCAGGGCTGTGCTGGGGACAACCATGTTGTGTTGGTGACAGCTGAAGCAATGAAGCTATACCTGTAAACTCGCACATGAGGTCAATGTAAACCTTGGTGTTGTACTCCAACTCATTGGCCTTTATCATCATGTTGGTCACATTCCCAAAACTGCGGTTCATTCTTGGAGCTGCTGTCTGGATTGTTCCATTTGCCACAGACATTCTTTTCCCCTTTTCGCCTGAGGCCAGAAGCATTGCAGCATTGCCATAGGCCTTGCCCACGTTCACAGTGTAAATGTCTGGCTTGATGTATCTCATGGTGTCTAGGATGGTGTGAGCGTCTGTGTCAAAGGCCACAGCCTCGCCTTGTTCGCTCTGTGAGCCTATGCTGTTGAAGTAGATGTATGCTGGCTTTTCAGGCTCACTCCAGTTCAGCCACAGCAGCTCTGAAATCAGCAGCTCGCAAACTGATGGCACCAACTGCAGTCACATAGAACTAGTAAAGCAACATACTGTCTGTTTCAAACAATTCAGGTTTTGAAGAATTTGCAGGCTACGTATGATGTGGTGTGTGTTGGTTTATATTGTATGATGCAGCACGGCCACTTTGGGTTGCTGTTTGAAATAGGCCTGATCACAAGATGAACACAACAGCATGAAGCAACAAATTCTGGCAGCATTGCCTCAGTGCAACATGAAAGAAAGACAGAAGTGTGCAATGTATGCAATTTCTATAGAAACGCTGAAGTGCATTTGAGGTGCTGCTCAAAGTATGACATGCAGCATGGCCAGAGCACGTGGACGTTGCAAAAGACTGAGAAGATCTACAGCACGCACAGCAGGCCACACGTAACAGTGCCTGTGCAGCTAGCTGTCTGCATAGTGGTTACAAACCGACACATCAGCAGGCACTCTGTAGCCAAGACAGGTGCTGCATGAAATTTGAGCTGTGTCTTCAAGTCCAGTTGACTTACCGGCATGCCAACGTAGACGATACGAGCGTCCAGCAGAAGAGAGGGAAGGTCAGGAGGCTTCCTAGAGCCTTGCCTCTTGTTAGAGCCAGTAGCAGGCTGCCATCCAGCCATGCGAGTCACCATCCTGGTAGCCTCGCAAACAGGAGTTGAGGCGTAGGATGTTGTGGAGCTGATGGCCTTCCACATTTCCTCCTGTAACAAGGCGTTGCTGATAAGCTGGAGTGTCAACAGGTAGAAGTGCACAGAGAATCATGCTTGAGTGATAGCACCGCGATGCTTGCCTCCTGCGCCTCTGTTGTTTTGGGGCGCCAATCATTCGCGAGCCCTAGAGCTTGTATTTGCCGGGGGGACAGACCATAAGCGTTTGCTGGTGCTACGATCTTTGGCTCTGAGACGGTCGGCAAATCTTCCTCATCCTGCTGCCAAAGGAGCCCGGCACGGCATCGCTGCGGCTTACGGCTTCTACATGACCGGACAGCCGGCTGGCTGAGCTTTCTGCCAGGAAAAGTATTCCTACCAGTTACTCTGCAGTGGATGGGCTGACAGGAATGCTGCAAACAGGTCTGCATAGATACTCGCGCACGCCCGTGGGAGAATGCACGGGTTATTGTACTTTGCCACACTCGCTATCGCTACGTGCTTGCGTAGTGCTGTAAACCAGTGCAACACATATGCTGTGCCTCTCAATTACTGCCAATTACTGATGATCAACCCTGTTAGGTTCTAGAACTTGCAGCTGGCACTTTCGTGCGGACATTGCACCAGGCGGCCATTCGGCGCGTTGCATCAAGCTTCGAGGCTGATATCGCGTTGTCCTACCGCCGTTGGTCGTGCTCGTAGTCATGTCATACGACGACATAGAGATCGAGGATATGGAGTGGAACGAGGAGCTCAGCGCTTTCACGTACCCTTGCCCCTGCGGGGACTTGTTTCAAATAACCAAGGTACACAAGTTAGTTTAGTTTGGCGTCTGGGATGTCCCGTGCTCCCGGCGGTTGAACCTTGTTAGGTTCGCATAGTGCTGCCGCCTTACTCACAGCTGCTGTTCAGGAGGAGTTGGCAGAAGGGGAGGAGATCGCAAGATGTCCAAGCTGCTCCTTGTATATCACTGTAGTCTACGACCCGGTACGCCGGCGTTTGACAAGTCTGCAGTACAGCTTTGTCCCCCGTGTGACTGGTATACGTGACTGGTGTTCTTGGCTTGAGACTCAATAGCTGCTACTGCTGTTGCAGGAGGACTTTCAGGATCCTGAACCGCCAGCTGTTCAGCCAGAGGCTTCACCAGTTGTTGTTGCTTGACTCATCTAAGCAATCAGCCTTGCCATACAACCTGTAGTCCTCAAAATCCAGTTTGCTCATTGCAAGTTTACCTCAGGCGATTGACAATTGAGGGGTTCGGAAAATGGCACAAATCATTAAACAGCATTTCTGTGGCTGGCAACAAAACCCAATGCCAACTTTGTTTTACGGACACCCAGAAGCGCAGCCATGCACAAATACTTTACTGAGGGCCACAGCCCTGATCATCCACTAACGTGTGCAAATAATGGCATGATTGGACATGCGTCCAAGCTACGTTGTTCCTGACCCTTAGACTGTCACTACAGGATTTCAGGTGATGTTCTCTGCTGCACATTTCAAGTTGTTGAGCAAAAGGTTAGTCAGTTCTCATCATTCATCATTTTTGATGGTCGTGACAGCATTTTTGATTGTGAGCTCTATGACTGGCTGAAGAGCAGCCCGCCTCCTCAGCATTGAAGCTCAAGGCTGGGTGTGCATTGACTGTTGATTGAATTCTCAAAAGCACAACAGCTATGTGCAGCTGCTTTGCAAGTGGGAGAACCTGACCAAGTTTTGATTGCCTGCGCAGGTGTTGCAGCTTGACGCAGACACATCTGTTTCAGACCATGGCCTCAGGAGTACTGTGGCAAACAAAGACATGCCCATCTGTTTGGATAGCTTCAAGCTTGATCAAATCAAAAGGGCTGTGACGTATCGAGGCTATTATTGTAGCATGACCATGATATAGACAGACCTGCATTTTCGTCTGAATTGCTTCAAGTTTCTGGCCAAGATTGCGGGGGTGTGACATGTTCAGACATTGCCACAAGTTCTCTGCAACACAGATCGACCTTTGTGTTCATTAGGATAGCTTTGGATTTCTGGCAATGTTAAAGGGGTTGTGACATGACAGGCCTTGCACAATTGCAGCCAGCTGGCATGTTGGAGCATCTATTCACCCTTAGCAGGAATTTGTTTTCTGCTTTGAGCATGTCGACCAGCTATGCTTGGCAATCGGCAAGGTAATGTGGCTGAAGACCTGCGGCATGTCAACATATAGGCTTGCTGTTAAACCCACATCGCAGAGTCAAATTGGTCTACATGGGCAGCAATGTTTGCTGCAATCTTGAGCAACTTGGTCGATACAACCGCCTTTGGTCTCTTGTTGGACTGCACCGTGTCAAAAGCCGCTTCGTGATTTGCAAATGTTTTGCCGCAACCCAGAATTCCAATTGACACGCTCTTTGAGCTGATGCTGCAGACATTAGTCCATTCGATGTAAAAGCACATGAACTTATGGAAATGACAGCATCATGCTCATCGCACACAGCTCGGGGGAGAGCACGAATGCGGTGGATGATAGTGGAACAGAGCTGAGCGCTGAACTGACCTTTCAAGACACGAAACGCCCATTAGTCACTTCTGTCAGCAATTTCGTCAACCAGCACTCGAACTGACTACAAGTACAGAGTGCGCAGGCGCCCAAGCACTCACAGAGTGAATGCGTTTCAACAATGAAACGAAGAAAGGCTTATCAGAATGGCGAAGCAGATGCAAGCCGAGGGAGCGAGCACCTTGCTGCCGAGCAGCATGCAGGCGTTAAACCACGACTACTAACCCCGGCGACAGGTTCCGTAGGACCGGCTCATGCTGTTGGAATAGCGGCAGCTTTTAATTTCACGGTCAGCCGTGCTCTTCTCAATTGCAAACTGAGGCTGTGGACGCGGCGCGTTCTGATACATTCGTTCATCGTAAGAATGCGTCCCAACTGCAGCTATGATGTAGCATAATGATCGGGTCTGATGCAGTTTTTCCTGATCTTGTGGCGCATATACTGGGTTCCGGCGCCTCTCTCGGCAAACGCGTCCCCGTTGCTGTTCTCCGAAGCCCGAGCGTTACAACACGTACACAAGCTTGCTGGGGAGATCGGCGAACGACAGGTGCACAACGCGCTGCAACGAATACAACTGAAGCATTGGAGCAGATGTTGCGCTCAAACTGTTTTGCAACGCAGGTATCCACAGCACAGCTGGACTTGAGTGCTGACTACCTCTTTCAAACTGCAACTCAGCTTGCTCAGCAAGCACAACAGTGCTCAGATCTTCTTGTTCAGGTAGGTCTTCTGTACCCAATGCCAAACATCGAACATATGCACGACCTTAAATTTGGACCAGATCTGCATGTTGCTCACAGTGTTGTCACATGTCATGCAATCACATGCCATGCAAATGCTGGAACAGCAATGCTTGAGTCAAACCACCATAATGTTGACCATTGAGGAATACAGACTCCTGGTCTTATGGTTGCAGGTCAGGCGGGAGCAGGTTAGTGGTGGTGTGTTGATGGCACTCCTAGGTCTGGACATGGCCAATGTCTACCAAAATCTGACAAACATAGTCATGACCCTGACCCCAAAGAGGCATCAGGACATCCCTGCTGTACTAGTCAATGCGCACTATGACACTGCTGTGGGGTCCCCAGGTAACCATCTGTCTCCTTGCATCATAAGCTGTGCTATGCTCCGGCTAGGTTGCATTTCCTCAACTGATCACTGTGACAACAAAGCAGGTCTTTGATCAAACAAAAAGTCTGCACTTGCACCCACTTGCACTCGCACACTTCGTGTTTAGCACAATATTTGCTGTGATTACATCATGGCATGATAATTTTCATCCTGTCATATCATGCGCAAGTGTCAGTCTTGCAACAGACATTGCTGTTGTCAAGCCAACAAGCACAGCCAGAGTCTTCAGCGCTTTTGACGACATTGATGAGAATATCTGCCTCTGACGCTGAGATATTTCTTTGTTGCAGGAGCATCTGACTGCACCTCACCTGTTGGTGTCATGCTAGAAACAGCCAGACTGCTGATTGCAAATCCACAGATCCAATTGGCTGGACCAGTTGTCTTCTTGTTCAATGGTGCTGAGGAGACTCTGAGTCAGGCAGCTCACGGATTTATGGCACATGACAGGTGTGCGCTGAACTCTTGTCAACATGCTGAGTTTACCCCTATGCATCTTTCTGAAGCATAAAAGGCGCTATCTAGCATTTCAAGCCTTCATCCCACAGCAAGTTGACTCCTGACACCTTCTCTCAAGCTTTCAAAACAGCATCTGAGCCTCTGATCACATTCTGCCTGTGTGCTTGACGCTTCCACAAACAGTACATTCATGTAATGTCCTGTGTTACTCATGTGTATCACTGCTTTCAGGCAGGCAGGGCAGGTTGGAGCCTTCATCAATTTAGAATCCACCGGCCCTGGAGGACCTGACATCCTGTTTCAAGCGTCTGGTTAGCCTTCCTTCCCTCTTCTTCCTGCATCTTGTGATCTTGGATGTTTTGTTTGCTCTTCACAATTTCAGCTTTTGAGGCATCAGGGCTCAGAATGTGGTATTCTGCTGTTGAATTGAAGACCAATTAGTAGCTTGATGCAAACATGCGCAGTGACACCAAATGCTGTATGATAAGACACAGCACCCCTCTGGGAATGTTTGGCAACAAATTTGTTGGCTGTGCTGTGCTGTGCTGTGCTGTGCTGTGCTGTGCTGTGCTGTGCTGTGCGGTGCGGTGCGGTGCCGTGCCGTGCCGTGCCGTGCCGTGCCGTGCCGTGCCGTGCCGTGCCGTGCCGTGCCGTGCCAGCAATACTCTGCTTGGTTGCGCTTTGAGTCACACTGTTTGTCAAATTGAATTGGTCAGCAAATTGCAGCTCAAACGCCTGTGTGATTAAAGCTTGCACTGCCAGATGGCAGCACAGTTGCAAAAATTGTAATGTTGCCATTTTAGCAATAATGCCTGGTCAGACAGTAGTTTGCCTCAACATGTATGCATTCAAGAATTGTTCTGGATCTTGGCTTGCAGGGGGCTGGACAACTGATGTGTATGCGACGGCAGCACCGCATGCACGAGGACAGGTCTTTGGCCAGGTTTGTAAAAGCATGTTTGTCATGAGGTTATGTATATCTTGGTTGCAGAGGCTCCTGACATGGTGCTTGGTGACATAAATTCGTCTTGTCGACATGTCGCACTGCCAACCTTGCAACACTTTGGTCTGTCAATCGAGCTTTTCTATAGCAGGCAGTGCATTGCACCTAGCCTGTGTGACTGTCAGTAACATCATGACTGCAGATTCATGGTGTACAATTGTAACATCATTGTAACAATGATATTGTAATTGTCATTATGATTTGTAGTTTCACAATCACAATGTGTTCAGCTGTGCAACTTGTGGCAGCAGAGATGCTGAGAGCTGAGTGCAGAGTGCAGAGTGCAGAGAGCCGAGTGCAAAATAGTGAGCGCTGAGTGCTGAGTCCTGCGTGCTGATGTGCAGGATCTGATGGATTCTCAGATCATCCCTGCAGACACAGACTACCGCATGTTCAGCTACAAGTACTATGGCAGCCTGCCAGGCATTGACATCGCGTTCTTGCTGGATTCTTCAGCTTATCATACACATCAAGACGCGCCACACCGTATCAGGCCAGGCACACTTCAGGCAAGCCACATGTTTCCCTCGTCATAGCAACTTTGCTTTGGTTTCAGGCATTGACGTTGCGTTTTTACTGGACTCTTCAGCTTACCACACGCATCAGGATGCGCCACATTGCATCAGGCCCAGCACGCTTCAGGCTAGTCAAATCCTCTTGTCGTAGCAACTTTGCTTTGCTTTCAGGCATTGGCACCGCATTCTTGCTGGATCCTTCAACATACAAATCAAGACGCGCCACACTGTATCAGGTCAGGCGCATTGCAGGCAAGCCCGCCTTCACGGCAATTGCTTTCTTGTGTCAGCCTCTATAAACAGGCTAATCTCCTTTCCACAACAGCATCTGCAGGTGTACTGTCAGCAGATGATGAGTTGTGCACTGCTCGTTCAGCATTGCCAGGACAACCTCTCAAGGTCGTACAGAAGCACCAGCAGCTTACCAGCATCTCAAGGATCAGAGGGGGGGCCAGTGCTGTTACCAGTGCGCGCAACATGCAGGCAAGTTACAATTTGGACCCTGTTCACAACGGACTGCTCATGTGCTGCAGGCTATGGGGGAGAATGTTGTTGGCGCCATTCCAGCCTTTGCGCAGCATCTCAGTGAGGCCGCAGCTCAAAATCTCCCGCCAGATTCGTCCGCCACTTCAGACAGCGTGTATTTTGATTTGTGCGGTCTTTGGATGATCAGCTTCAAGGCATCAGCGGCGAAATGGCTCCACAATACATTTTTGCCTCTGCTGCTTTTGGCGCCACCGCCAGGCGTTCAAAGAGGCGCCATGGCAAAAGCGGCGGGAACTTGCGTGCTGAGCATGCTGAGCTGCTTGGCGCTGCCAGCTGCTGTTGGTGGCCTCAGAGCTTTTCTATCAGGCAGGTTCTGGATTTCAGCAGGCCCTCTGCAAAAGTCAATTTCATCCTTCCTCCTAGCCAATGTCGATTTGATTGAAACCTCCATGTACCAATACCAGGCAAATGCTGACGGTGTCATCCGGTCCCGGTTTTAGTGTCTGCACAGCTTCTGTTGCGCCATCTCAGATCTGAACAGAGTAAACAGTACTGCAGTTGGCAAATCATGAGATTGTCACAAGGTTTAAATTGTCTTGGTGGTGCCATTTAGACTCTGCACGGAGTGTGCCCACAGCAGGCAAACCATGACCTGATGGCAAGGTCTTGATGCTTCTGTTGTGCCAGTTCAAAGCTGAATGGGGTGCGTGAGACCTCAGCAGGCGCCTTTTTGCAAAGTCTCACCGGCTCTATTGTCACCGCTCCCTTCTGATGTTCAGGGCAACAGCTAATATGGTTCAGCAACCACCTGGCAGGAGCCCTGATGTACATCCCAGCAGCTTTGGCGGGCGCTCTTTTGCCTTTCAGAGGGGCACTAGGGCAGGGCAGAAAGCAGGGCCAAGAGCAAGGCCAAGGGCAAGGGGCTATTCTCAGCACTCAAGTGGCAGGATCATGTCTGTTCAATGCTGTTGCAGCTGCCATCTTGACTGCAGTTGGAGGGAAAGTGGCGTATGCACATTTTCTGTGGGGCACTGCTGCTTACATCAGCTTATGGGTGGTTAGTAAGGTGAAATTCACTTGTCATCTGATGTCGAAACTTGCACTAAATATCCTGTTGCTAGTTTGTCCGGCAACAAGGCCAATGTGAAAAAGTATACAGGCTGCAGTTGCATGCCAAAGTGCACTCGGACACGCAAAGTTTGAATAATGTGGCTGTATGTTATGTGAATGTTATACAGAAGGATGCATGGTTACATGGCGGGGCGTGCAGGTGAATGCAGTCCTGGCCTCTGTGTAGTATTGTTCTGTGCTATCATACCTGCCACAAGCATGTTGACGTGCTTACTGTTGCTGGCAACACACCTGATGGGGATCTCTTGATCTTTACGTGCGAATGATGTCTCTTATGGATGTCAACATGCAAAAGATGTCTCATGCAGGCAGACTCAGCTCCAGAGCCCTTTGCAGTAATAGTCTGTACAATTGGTTCCTGCCACAAGCAACTTCATTGGCATTATGCTGCTAGCAACACATTTGATGCAGGAAATGTCTATGCTGACACATAGCTTGGAGGTTTTGCACTCAGTAACATATTAATTCTTGCGTTGACATGCATATGATGTCTGTTGCAGGTAGACTCAGTTCAAGGTCTTTTTGCAGTACTGATTTGTGCAATTGTGCCTGCCACAAGCAACCTGACTGGGATTTTGCTCTTGGCAACACACTTGATGGAGAAAATGTCCATGACTGGGGCTCCCCCAAACGCCCTCCTTTGGGGTCCTGATGCAATCATGGGAGCGCTATTTGGTGCTGGCACATTTGTGTATTTGGGCTATGGCTGCATGATGGCATGGCTGGTGCACTGTCTCGGGCAAACATTCAAGGTGAAGGCCTCCTTGTCAGCTGGAACAATGCTGTGTCAGGCTTGTACAATTTATTGAATCTGCTGCTAGCAATTTTGTGTTTTTGGGCTATGGTTGTGTGATGGCATGGCTGCTGCACTGTCTTGGGCAAACATTCAAGGTACAGATTGTTTCTTTTGACAAATGACGTATAGGCTTGGTGCTTCTTTATGTTTGTGTTCGTGGCTATGGCTAGATGACTTGTGACACTGTCTCCATTTGTAGCTGGCGCATTTGCATTGGATGAGTTTATGGGAGCATTTGTTAGTTTTGACACACTCCAATACCTGGGTCAAGTGCATCAACTTGCTTCAATTTGACTGACAAGCTCACAAGGAAGCTGACGGTCAAAATTTCATCTGCTTAGCTGAAGTGTAGCCATCAGTCTTTCTGTCACATTCATTCTGCAATTGATGCCGCCCAGCAATGTTGTCTTGCTCCTTTGTCTTTGTGAAGCAACTGGAAAGCTCTACCAGCATTGGTGCCAGCATTCAGCTCTGTCCACAAGCACTGTTGAGCATCCTCTGTTGTTATAGTCAATAGCCCTCATGGGATTAAGTGCTGACAAAGTATGCTGTGCTTCTCCTGTACGTCTGCTGTCATGCCAGTCATGCCTGCAAAAAGTGGTCACTCATATACCTTCCTGTCATTGCAGTGGGTCTGCAGAGCGCTCATGTTCCTGTCCATTGCCTCAGCAGTTGTGGCATCCATCACCCTGGACACCTACACTGCAGAAACACCCAAGCGGCTCTTCTTGCAGCACATCATCAGAGGCGGTGACAGTAGCAGCCAATCTGCAGTGTACGCAGCTGCTAGCAGTGATGCAACACCAGTTGACGTGGTGTTTCAGAATCTAAATTTGCATCCTGCAGAAAGCAATGGTCAAGAATGGCTGGTGAGTCAAGCTGCCTCTGCTGCTGCTTCTATTGCTGCTTCTATTGCTGCTTCTATTGCTGCTGCATTGCTGCTTCTTTTGCTGCTTCTACTGCTGCTTCTATTGCGATTTCTACTGCTGCTGCATTGCTGCTTGTACTGCTGCTTCTTTTGCTGCTTCTTTTGCTGCTTCTGTTGCTGTTTCTTCTGCTACTTCTACTGCTGTCTCTTGTGCTCCTGCCACTGCTGCTTCGACTGCTATTTCTGTTTTGGATCAAGCTGACTTGTTGAGTGCTTGGCACAGTGTCATGCACAAACAGCACGAGCACCAGCTGCAATGCTTGCATGCTGGGGCTTTTGCATCTTACAGAGCATGCACAAATTGTCACTCCACAGTTGTTGGCCTGCACAGTTTCCATAGCAGGCAAGTGTAAACTTGGCGAACAGAAATCAGATGCTATGCCGCACATGAGGGTGTGTAGCACGTGCAGCAAATGCAGCACTTACATGCATGGCCAGGTAGCATGTAAGGACCTGGCTTAAGGTACACAAGTTGCTGTTCATATCAATCTATCAAAACATGGTTGCTACATGCAGTTAGTCACACTGTCTGTATGTGCCTGCCCCAACGTCGCTCATTATGTTCGTTGCCTGCAAGCAGAACAGTGCCAGGCTCAGTTTGTCCCACACAACATCCCTGTTGTTACTGTGTGAGAAAATTTGCGGGTGCAGTAGCAGCAGGAACAGTCTGTGGGATGAGTTCAGTTTTTGTGATGCTCTGCTTGCGGGCAATGTACGCCATGAGCGACATGAACATTGGCATGTGACATGTCATATCATTTCTGCTTGCAGGCAATGTACGCAATGAGTGACATGATCAGCAGGGTGTGGCATAACATGTTGTTTATGATGTTTTGCTTGCAGGCAATGTATCCAATGAGCAATATGATCAGCAGGGTGTAGCATTGTTCGTGATGTTCTGCTTGCAGGCAATGTATCCAATGACTGATATGATCCGCGGCAAAGTCTTCGCTGCACCACCTCCAGACAAACACATCTTCCCAGCTTCACCATACATCCAATTAGTCAGCAGAGACAGCGCCCATTCATGCTTGCCAGGACGCATGGACAGACTTCATTTAGAGCTCAAGCTGCCCATGCCTGGAGTGGGTGTAATGAATGTCACAGGCCCCCTTGAGGCGTGGTCGTTCACAGATCAGCTTCCTACCTCTTTTCAACATGTAAGTTTGCAACTTTTGACTTCACTGCTTTTCATTTTCTCAGTTCTAGGATGCCTAGATAGACTTCATGTAGAGTTGGAACTGCCTATACCTGGAGTGGGTGTAATGAATGTGACGGGTCCTCTTCAAGCTTGGTCATTCACAGATCAGCTGCCTACCTCTTTTCAGCACGTAGATTTGCATCATTTGACTCCACTGCTTTTCGTCTTCTCAGTTCTCGGATGCCTAGACAGCCTGTACCTAGAGTTCAAGCTGTCTATGCCTGGAGTGGGTGAAATGGATGTCACAGGCCCCCTCAAGGCTTGGTCATGCGCAGATCAGCTTCCCTCCTCCTCGCAACATGTAAGGTACTGTCATCTGACGGCGTCAAAATGGTGGTATGGTTTGCCAAGCACTCCTTTGCATCTTTTTCACTTGCTCAGATGCATACTTTTGACAACGCAGTACTGCAGAAGGTGAAACATAGCTGTTGTACGTTGAGAAACACAAACACAGGAGAGGTGAAAGGTCCAGAGCAAAGACTGAGCATTTCGTCATTGACTGTTTCCGTAGCTGCTCCATGCCAACAGTCGCTTATGCCTTGTCAGGGGGTAAACGTAACAACGAGATGCAGTCCTTGTAGGCTGTGAGCCATCATGCAGTCAGGGTCAGCTGTGCTTTTGAAACGGTGGTGCTAGCAACGCAGTGTATTGTTGACGTAGGTAACAAGCAAGACTAGTCTGGCCAATGCGGGTATTGCAATACAATGATCAACACAAATTCTGCACCTGTGCTCATGTCCGAGCTTCAGCTGCGTAACAATCCGTCCATATGGCAGGGCCCCTACCTGTGCGTAGTGACTGTACAAGCAATGCTTACTGCGTAGAGCAAAGTTGTCACTGGTCTCTTACTGATTTGCGTATGTGTTGCAGAAGCAGCCAAGTCAATACATTGTGCGGTACGGTGGAAATGTTGGCAGTGAAACGTGGCCCTTTTGGCTTGACATTCAGGTACAGTGACTTCTCTTTGTAACAACTGCTTTGGTCACCAAGAAAGTTGTCCTTACACCAAATTCTCCTGACTCAGAGGGGCCACTGCAGTTTGACTGCAGTGGTCATTTATCAGTTGCATTGGCCTGTGCATTGTCGAGAGTGTTGTTACATGGAGTGTCCTTACAAAGTAAACTTACTGTATGCAAGCCAGAGCGTCATGTACGGCCATGCCATTTTACATTCGCACCATTTGCAGCATCTCAAGACTTGTGCTGCTTTGTCTCTGGGATGAAATTCTGAACATCAGGGCAAAAAGGTGCACAGCAACATTTTGTGCTGTATGCCGCTTTCTTTTGCTGTCAGACTCCGCTTTCGGGAAGTTCAATGCATGCTGCCAATACTGCACACCGCAACAGTATGTTGCTTATGCTTTCTCTTGCTGTCAGATTCTGCTTCTGGGAAGTCTGATACATGCTGCTATTACTGCATAACACAGTCAGCATGAAGACTCTCACTGCTGACTGCATATGTCTGCAGTGTGTGCAAAATGTGACAAGCATAGGTACTACTGCACAACACAATCAGCATGCTGACCTGCAATGCTCACTGTGTGTGTCTGCAGCGTGAGCAGAAGGTGACATCAACGATAGCTACTACACAACACAACCAGCATGCAGACTCTCGATGCTGACTGTGTATGTGTCTGCAGTGTGGGCAAAAGGTGACAGTAACCATAGCTACTGCTGCACAACACAATCAGCATGCTGACTCTCAACACTGACTGTTTATGTCTGCAGTGTGGACAAAAGGTGACAGTAACCATTGCTCCTGCTGCACAATGCAATCAGCATGCAGACTCTCAACACTGACTGTTTATGTCTGCAGTGTGGACAAAAGGTGACAGTACCCATTGCTCCTGCTGCACAATGCAATCAGCATGCAGACTCTCAACACTGACTGTTTATGTCTGCAGTGTGGACAAAAGGTGACAGTACCCATTGCTCCTGCTGCAAACTGCAATCAGCATGCAGACTCTCAACGCTGACTTGTTTTGTCTGCAGTGTGGACAAAAGGCGACAGTAAGCATAGCTCCTGCTGCAAACTGCAATCAGCATGCAGACTCTCAAAGCTGACTGTATATGACTGCAATGTGGCCACAGGGTGACAGTGACCAAAGCTCCTGCTGCACAACACAATCAGCATGCTGACTTGCAATGCTGACTGTTTCTGTCTGCAGTGTGGGCAGAAGGTGACAGTAAGCATAGCTACTGCTGCACAATACAATCAGGATGCTGACTCTCACCGTTGACTGTTTATGTCTGCAATGTGGGCGAAATGTGACAAGCATAGCTACTACGGCACAACACATTTTCCACTCTGAATGCTGACTGGTCATGTCTGCAGTGTGGGCAGAAGGTGACAGTGAGCATAGCGGCCAGTTTCCTAATGAAGACATCAGAGTTGAATAGCTTTCTTCAGCACATTCCCGATTGGGTTGCCATCAGCGCCACCACCACCTTTCAATCCAGCTGGTCTTTCTGAAACAGGACTGTTGACTCTCTTCCTTCTGCTTACACAATAGTTGTGGGGCCTTCTTGGGGTTAATGGACCACTCAATCTAGCTGGTCTTTCTGAGTCTCCTCACACAGTAGTTATCACTTGTTCACCGTCTGTTTCAAGAGTTGATTGAGGATAGAATTTCAGACAAGCCAGGCACCGCAGGTGCTCTTTGTTCTGCTATTCCATTGCCTCAAGCTGCTTTGCCTTGAACATTCTGCTAGCCTGATTAAGCCTTAAGACAGCAGCGATAAAGTTTTTCCTCCCTGTAGAAACAAAGCGTATCTTGCATTTGATGTGCACACAAAAACACAACGCTGCTAGATTCCTTTTGCTTCAATTGTGGGGTCATGAACAGATTTTCAGACAAGCCAGGCACTCAAAATTGGTATAGTTGTTGAGTTGTAAACATTGCCCTGGTAAAGTGAGCTAAGCTGTGCATTGTGACCATTTGCCAGGCAGGCCAAACAGAGGCATTGTGTTTTCTTCTTGGCGTCCTCAGTACCAGCAGGGTTAGGCAGATCAGAATGTAGCATTGTGCAGATCAAATGTGCATCCTAGCTGGCGCCGCCAATACCAGCCAGACATCTCTTTACCTGGCCTACTTTGCCAAACAAGAGAGACCAACCGCTGCCAACAGAATGCTGCCTTGACCAGCTGTTATGCAGATCAAACAGAAGCATTGTGCAGCCAGATGTGATTCTTCCTTGGCATTTGCCACACCAGCAGGGTGTCTCAATCAGGCCTGCTTTGCCAAACAACAGAGGCCAGCGGCTGGCAACAAACTGCCGCTTCCGTCAGCTTCAAAGCAGATGCCATGCTGCTTACATCAGCTTTCAGGTATAGAAGGTTGTCTGTCAACAGTGAAGCACAGCACAGTGCAATCTGTCTCTGTGGTGTCCTAAGAGGTGTGCCCTGTTCGATATGTGCTTTTGTCAACAGCACAGCAGATTGACCAATGCAGCAGCACTGTCCTGCTGAATGCAGCAGAACTGCTGTCATTAGTGCCGCTGCATATCTGCTCTGTGGCATGCGTGTGTCAATGTGTCCCACTTTCTGTAACTATCTTCTTGTGAGGACTGCAAGTGATAGTTGTGTATTGCATGCAGAAGTAATTGCAGTTTCCATGAGATGACAGCAGAGCTGCATTCAGCATTCGTTCGCAGGCAGCAATGCTGCAGATGCATTCAACAAGCATCTCGTCAAACACTGCTGATGGTGCCTGCAGGCTGCAGCACTGGACGACCTTATAGACAAGAACCGTGGGTCATGCATCAGGCCTAGGGGGGACAAGCGAGCATGTTGTGAAGTTCAGTCATTCCAGGTCCGCCCACGGTGAACACATGCATTTCACAGTCTCTCAGAGAAGCGCTCTATGACCTCTCATTTGCATGGGGTGGCAGAGCCTGTAGTTCTTGAAGGAATGCAAGCTGAACACGCGCTTACTTGCTAGCCTGTTCCTGTTTTGCTTCATCTTGGTGTGGAGTATGACCTCCCTGTGATCTAGCACCACTATGTATCATGTCTTTGTCATTGCGCAACAGCTGTCACCGGTATCATGCATGCACAGAATTTTGATTGTGCAGTGAGGCTGTGACAGTTAGTTGACAGCCTCTGATGTGCTGCATGCATGCCAGGAACATGCATATGGCCATATGATCAAGGACTGTATAGAATGAATTGCAGCCATGTGCCTTGAGCTGCCCACAGCACCAGAGCAGGCAGCAACAGCATCGGCACGTACAGCTTGATTGCCATCGCACTTACAGAATTAACAACAGCTTACAACAGCAGGGATTGGGACTGGACAACGAGCAAGCAACATAGCAATCAGTCAACCACAGCTGTGCAGGGGCAAGACCGATATCTGTCTGTCTATTAATGATGCTGTCATATACATATACGTGTGTGTGTATATATATATATATATATATATATATATATAAATGATCTGATTTGGTCATTTGGTTACAACCGTGAGCAATAACTTCCAGCAACCTGTTGACTTCGAGGCTGGGCCTACATAGAAGTATCACAGCATGCAGAGTAGGCTGGTCATGGCATGCGCAGTTCCCTGTTGGGCATGCAGGCATCTCCAGCATCCGAGCGCGATCTCGCATGCGATATGACGCCTGCTCTCGTTGTCGTGTAAAGTGATCACGTGAAGTTTCAAAGGAGCAGTCACGTGTTATTTGACCGAAATCGATGCTGATGAAATTTGAAACTGCTGCATGCTGAATTCAAGTTGATCAGATTTCAAGGTCAGCATAGCACGCCGCAGCATGACATACTTGAGGCGTCCGGTGCAGCCACCTGCCCAGACTTGCTTCAGCTAGCGAGACCAGAAGCCCTGATGCATTGACAGTATTGCGCAAACAACACAATGTCCGGCCACCAGCCGTCCTGGGCTCCTCCTGAATGGGACTCACCCGTAACAGGCGCACATCCAGCTCCCGTGTTCCACAGTACCAACCCTCTGCCAGCAGCAGGCAAGCTGGCACGTCTACTTCTGCTTCACGGCCCTTCCGCCCTTACAGACCACCATCTGAGCTTCCAGGCCCTGCAGCAAACTCTTCAGCAGCTGTATCCGCAAGTGGCGTTGTACCCGCTGTGCGCAATCTCGCCGCCACCACAGGCCCGGTGTTATCCCAGGTATCCATAGCATCCGCACATCATCTCAACACAACTCGTCTCAGTCGCTCAGGCTCCGACGGCCGCTGGTAGCTGCAGCGGGCGTCCTGCAGTGCCAGTGACTGTTTGCTAAGACAAAACTGTCTGCAGGAAGCTAGGGCAGCGAAGAAGACAAAGGAAATGGCTCTGCTGGAGGTGAGACTTCCTGCTTGACAGTGCTGTGGACCATACTATAAGCTGCATCTGAGCAATGCACACCTGCAGGCCAGGGGAGTCAAGACTGGTCCAAATGTGGAACCTACTGCCACAAGAGATGTCCTACTCTGGATGACTAAGCCAAGAAGGCACCGTCATGATCCAGATTGGTTGGCCAACTTGCGACAGGACACATTTGAGGAGAACCCCGACGAAGAGGAGCAGTAAGGTGAAATAACCAAACAATGTTGCCATAACTTGGCACACATGTGCTGTAATGACGCATCATATTGCTCTCTGCTCAAGCAGCTCACACATACCCAGCTTTGCAGTCGCGTGACAAGCATACCAACAAGCATGCATGCTTGTTCAGCAGTACCTATTGTCTGACTCAGGACATGACAATTTCTGTGCAGGGCAACAAACAATGCAGGCACCTAGGGATGCAAGATGCACCTCGCTGGGAGCTTGTCTTTGTGTGAGTACATAAGAGTGTAGTACGCATTGCAGACAGTTATATCCTAGCCAGACTCAGTGTCCTGCCATGCCTCCAGCAGTTAGCATGAGCAGTCAACAGAGTCTTGCTAAATTTGCAATTTGTTTACAGAGAATTTTGAGCAATTCCAGTCCTTGATCACAGCCGTACTTGCAGTACAGCCATGCTAGAGCTGACATTTATTCCCAATGTAAAAAGAGAACCAAATGTGATGTTTGACGGCAAACACCTTCGCGAAGCGACACATGCATGGACTGCCATGACAGTCAACAAAGTGCCTGTGACTCATTCATCCTTGCAAGGTCAGCTTCAAGCTGTCGCAAGCTGCAAGTCCAGCAGCATGTGATGTTCTCACGAGAAATGTGCTGTGGTTGCTGCTGTCTTGCTCAAATGATGAGTGTTGACAAAACTGCATTAACATCCAGCTCTGCTAGGCTTGTGCGGCTGTTCTGGTCTGGATGTAGCATCATGGTCAGCACATTGATGACTTGCAGCAACTGCTGCTCGCTCAGACTCTCCAGCACCCACTCCTGTGTCAGTGCAGCTGGCAGTGCCATCAAGCCTTGCCCACGGTGGTCAGCCTGTAGTGAATGTATGCACACTAGTGTACTCAGCAATCAGTTTGCTTGCCAACATGGCGGCACAACAACTTCAGCTGAAATGATGCAGCAACAGCTGGTCAGTGCAAGATTGGCTGCATGCAACAGCAAGCTGTCAAGCCTTAAATGCATTCTTTGCATTTGGCACAGATGCGCCAATTGCCTCAACACAGATATCATCATCAGATGTGCCTAGCTGCAAGACAAAGAGCTGGTCACTGCAATACCAAGGAGTAAAGAGTATGTGTGCAGTGAAATCAGCAGCCCCTTTCTGCACTACATTCTGTGCCCATGCAGCCAACCTCCATGTATGCTTGCCAGCATGACAGGCAATGCATCAGCTATGCACATCTCAGGTATGATCTTACAGGTGAGAACATGCCATTGCAAATGCTTACCCATGCCTGATGCCCTGCTTTCAGGCACTGAAATTTGGCCATAGCTGCGTCAATTCTCTCAAGCATCTCAGTGCCACATTCTGCTCTGGCACCCTCGTCTAACTGTGGAGTGGAGTTGACATGCTGGACAGTCGCAGCCACTTCTGGTTGAGGAACGCAATTCTGTGGACAGAAGCCATCTGGGCAGCCGCCTTCTGATTGCTGCTGTACCTGCTGTGACTCATCGGCTGCTGGCATAGTGTGTGTTTGCTGAGTCCCAGCATGCGCTACTGACATTGAGATATGTGTCTGCTGTCCATTGTGCGTCTCAACCAATGACGCAGTGTGTGTATGCTGAGCTAGAGCATTTCCATGCATTGACTGTCTCTGCTGTGTCCCCAAAGATGCTGACACAAGTTCTGCTTCTGCTGGTGACTGAGCTGCTATCAACTGTGCTGACTGTCCCAAGCTCCCATCGCTCATGTCATTCTGTACATGTGTCAGTGCTTGTGAGGCTTGCTGATTGCTGGCCATGGGCACGTCAGAGAACATATGTTCTCCAGTCAGCATGTACACTAGAAGGCAACCCAAGCTCCAGACATCATGCTTCACAAAGTCCACATGCTTTCTGTATTTGTCTCGGGAGAAGGTCAGGGACTCAACAGCAGCTAGCATCTCTGGACTGCTGTAAACCAAGGTGGTTTGGGGGACTTCTTCTCCATCCCCTACATGAGCTGATTGTGGTAACACAGCTGTCACTGACAGTATTAAACAGCACTTCAATCAGACAATGGAAGAGACCATGGTAAGATCACCATTATTGACTGTAGCAAAATAGCAGGTGAGAAGCAGGAGTTGACAGAAAGCTGGCTGCATAGTCAAATCTAGACACATGCAGAGGATTTTTTGCTGTATCTGACTAGCCACCTGGCCTAGCACAAGTGCATGAACAGTTGCCAAAACAACAGAATGCAGTTTGCCAAACTTTTGGCACAGCTGCATGCAGACATGTTCATAGTCACACACTGTGCTGTACTGCAGGGTTTCAAGCAGACGAGAATCCATGCATGCATGAGCTAGCTGGAAAATGCATATGCTATGCACAAGACAGCAGATGCATGAAAGAAGATGCATGTGCTGGCTGGAGAATGAAACATAGCACACACATATAGCATGACTAAACAACTTACATTCATCACGTTGCATGCAGCCCCCAAGGTCGATGATGGTGGTGTAGATCATGTCTTCCTCCAACCCATCAATCAGGATGTTGCCATACTTGAGGTCGGTGTGAGACATTCCTCTGCTATGGAGACTTTGCATGCCCTAGCGCAACCACACGGTTGTGTTCAATACGTTGAAATAACACACACTGTTGTTTTGATCTGTGACATTGTCTGCATGATCCATTGCTGGGTTCTTGAGACAACTTCATTGCTTGATTGATTGAAGGGCAAGCTAGATGCCCCATTTGATCAAGCATAGCAGCATTGAGCTCCGGCATATGTCAAGATGCTTTGAGAACGCGACCAGTACACCGTTTGTCATCATGCTCTCAGGCCTGTAGCATTTCACAACACTGACGTAAACCAATGAGCAAAGGGCTCTTGCAGAGAGGTTTTGATCACACCAGCAAGTGAGGCAAGATATATTCCGACACTGTGCTCAATGTGACGCCATCAACAAGTCGGCCTGACAAGATGAGACCTGTGCCACACATACCTAGCAGGTATGCTGGAGAGCATAGACATTGTGATTTCTGCCATGCTTACCACCATTATAACATTATTGTCATGATCATTACCAGTGTTGCTATTGTTGTTCTTATTGATACAGTTTTCATGCAAGACTCACCTTGACAAGCTGCTTGAAAATGGTAAAGGCACCCCTGATGTGCCTCTCAACACCACCTGGACTGCTTCTGTTCGCAATGAAGAAGTCCACAGCAGTACCAAGAGACGGTCCCTCCACAAACCTGCAGCATACAGTATTTTGCCACAGGTCAACGTTCTGCTGCCTGCTGCTCTTGCTAGTTGCTGCTTTAAAGGCAGCAAACCTCACAGAAGCTCCTTCTTATGATGCTTGAGGGCATACAGTCTTCTTTGCTTATCTATGGTTCTTGCCACATAGATTTTGCAGCACGGCGATTCAGAAAACATGCCACAAGAAGCAGGACTCAGCAAGGGAACTGTCTCAAACAAGCCAGAACGTGTCAACTGACTTTGGCAAAATGAAAGGCAACTGGTGCAGCTCAGCAGCAGCAGCAGTGACTGACCTGGTCGCAATTCTGATGCTGTTATTTCGCTCGCCATGCAAGCTGGGATGGACTTCTTACAGCAGCAGGGGCACAACCACATGCAAGCAATGTAGTCCAGCAGCAACAGCAGTGACTGACCTGATTACAAGTCTGATGCTGTAACTGACAAGGGGACGCAGGTCAAGGTGGAACCCTTTGCAGCAGATATGGGCGAAACAATGACAGGCTACTGATGCAGTCTAAAGGCAGCAGCAGCAGTGACTGACCTGGTCACCAGTCTGAGGCTGTTATTGACAAGCGCACGCAGGCTAGAATGCGCTTCTTGCAGCAGATGTGGGCGACACAACCACGTGCAAGCGATGCAATTCAGCAGCAGGACCAGTGACTGACCTGGTCACAAGTCTGAGGGTGTTACTGACAAGTGCACGCAGGTTCAAATGGACCCCTTTGCAGCAGATATGGGCAACACAATCACAGGCGACTGATGCAGTCTAAACGCAGCAGCAGCAGCAGCAGCAGCGACTGACCTGGTCACAAATTTGATGCTGTTATTGACAGCACAAGTCAGCGGCAATAACAGTCCGAACTGGTCGCAAATCTGAATTGTGATTGACAGCAAAATCACTGCAAGTGAAGCAAATCTGTGCTGGCAGCAGTGACTGACCTGGTCACAATTCTAATGCTGTTATCGCTCACGCTATGCAAGCTGGAATGGACTTCTTGCAGCAAGTGTGGCAACCCCCTTGCGGCTTCTAACCCCCTGAACTCCCTACGAGCCATGTAGGGGTCTACTGACGGCGCCAGGGTCTTCACAGCTACAGGTCTGTCCCTCATACTCCACCTCAACACTACAGCCAAAATCAGGATGTTCAGGTTGTTGACCCTTTTACAACTGGCATATTGGTTGGTGGAGTGAAAGGTTTAAGTCACGTCATTGACAGAGTGTTCAGGTGATTGAGCTCTTTGTGTCTTCACAGCCATGGGTAAGATCTGGCCCTACACTCCACCCAGAGAGCCATACACATAATAATTGAGTGATTGAGCCTTTCACATCTTCAGATCCATTGGCAAGGTCTGGCCCTCATACTTCACCTCAGCGCTACAGCCATAGACAGGATGTGTGGGTGAGTGACTATCTGCCAGTGGCATGCGGGCAGGCACAAGGCAAATTGTATAGCATAGCATCCAGCTGCAACAAAAAGCAGTCAACTGATGGAATCCTCACCAGTGAGGAAAACATTAAGACAAAAGAGAAAGGCCAAACTACACTGACAGAATGTCAAACCAAGCAGCGCTGATGGGGCAACAAAGGGTTGGGCATGGCGGGATTTTCATCCCAGGGGATTGGAGCACTCTGCCTTGCCTGATGAGGATTCATACAGCAGGCAAGCAGAGTGCCTGCTTCCAAGCAAGAAGCCTCACTACTTCGCCTTGTTCAGTGACCATGAAAGGCATGCATGCGGCACCAAGCAGTGTGCCTGCTTGGGAGCAAGTGAACCTGCTACTTAGCCTTGCCTGATGACCAAACAGTGCATGCATGTGGCAGGCAAGCAGTGTGCGTGCTCCAGATGAGGTGTGTGGGGGTCGGGGTCCAGGGGGAGGGGGAGAGGGGGGGGCTGTTTGGGCAAAAGGGAACACACTACTTTGCCCTGCCTGATGAACATGATTTATATGCATATGGGGTGGGGTTTGAGGGGGCCGAGGGGGGGGGGGGGGGGCAGGGGGGGGNNGGGGGGGGAGGCAGAGGGGGGACGGGGTGCAGGGGGTGTTTGGGCAAAAAAGAAACTTACTACTCTGCCTTGCCAAATGTGCCCTCCCCTATCAACCTCAGTCTTGCAACTGCCAAAGTGCGGCTTGGCATGATCAAGCCAAAGCGCTTCATGTTGAAGCCTTGGAACTGTGCCCCATTCTCTGTTAGCCTCTTGCGCACTACATTGGTCCACCCAGGGCTCACAAGCTGTATCATATCAGTACTTGTTGATCTTGACTGTCATTTGGGGTGGGTCATCAATTCCGGTCATTGATCAGCTCATCATGTCACTAACTCCATGACTTGTGTATTTGCACTGCAAACCCACCCACGTGTGCTTGTTGAAACCCTTTGTTTAAGCAAAACCCTGACTTCATAGGGTCATGACCTTGGGACTCAGAAACCCTGCAAACACTGGTATACAAAGCACCAGATAGAACAGAGTCAGACCTGGCAGAGGCTAAGCTGTCTTGACAGCAGGTATGCAGTCATGCAGGCCCAAGCAACAAGACAGATCAATCATGCTTGATGACTTCATGAATGACTTGACTAGAAACAGCTGTCTGCTCATACTTCATCAGCAGCATTGCATCAGCAGCTATATTGCCGCTGTCAACACAATGATGCTGACAGAGGTCCGTGACGCTGATGCCTTGCAAGTGTCAGCAGCAGTACCATTGCTGCTGCAAGCACAATGATGCTGAAAGGGGTCTATGAAAGTGATGCCTTGCAAGTGTCAGCAGTAGCTGCGTTGCTGCAGCAAGCACAACGATGCTGAAAGGGGTCTATGACAGTGACGGCTTGAAGACTTGCAAGCTGTCACTGTCATAGACCCCTTTTGGCATCATCGTGCTTGCAGCGGCTGTA
>BDIU01000338.1:190-120621 GCA_002118135.1 Trebouxia sp. TZW2008
GCTGAGTCAATGCTTGCTGCTCATCTACATCTTGCTCTGCAACTGGTGCGTCAGATGATTTGAAAATGAAAATTCGTGTATATGCCAGGCCTACACAAGAAACTAAATCAGCCAACGGCGGTACAGCAGTAACCGCCGCTTCGAGCCGGTAGTCTGCTTGTGCACTGCAGGTCAAAGCTGATCTAGCAGAGCATGCCATGCCTTAAAGCAGCGGCCGTATGGCCATGCTCCGCAATTCGACCTGTTATGTGCAAGTTTGGGACCAGTTCATTTGTATGCATGCCAAAAGGTCAGATGCCTCATTGTCTGAACAAATTACTCAACCTGATTTGTCGCCTATTGTCTGACAAGCGGAGAAAAAGCACCTCAATCCTTGCCCTCGAGATTCATCACACTTTGAAACACATTGCGAAATGAGTGGCAAGACAATCTGGGCTTGATACCAGACAGAAACCACACTAAAAAACAGTGGTTTTTAGTAGTTGTTTGTTACTGTAACAGAACAGGAGGAGTCAACACAAGCAAGACGGTGCCAGCAGTCCATAAGTGCTCAAAAATGAACAAGTCATTTCAAACCCACTCATTGCCGTCCGGCTCAGGCAGGCTTAAAAGATCGCTGTGCAAGCTCGTAGGGACTGTCTGAAGACTTCTCATGTTGCAATTAAAAGAAGAAGATAACAAATGGATCCCAGACATGCTTTTATGCTCACTGGCCAGCCACACAGGCTGCTAGCATCAGGCTTTTGACAGCTAGCAGCAAGTGTCATCAGCTGAAATGATATTGTGACAACAAGTCTTCTGCTGTTGACATGTTGCTGTTACTGCTGAACCTGTTCCACATGCATGTTGAAAAGTGATCTCGCACAACATTGCGTGCACCCCCGTCAACAATTGTCATCGCACCAAACTCTGCCATGTTGAGGTATCAAAAGTCGCAACGAACTGAAGCACTTGTTTTCTGGATGTGCTTAATCAACACTTCCAGCGACAGTCAGCTTTGATCTGAATGCAGAGATATTGAACTGGTGCAGATCATTGGAATACTGGCTTGCCTGCATGTCCCGCCACTGCATGATTGCATACCTGTATGGTTGTCTGCAACCATCAGAGCATCAGAGCATGGCGTTTTCCGGACCTTGCTCTTCAGTGCAGTTGTAGAAGTCTTCTTGAAGTACAACAACCAAGTAATCATCACAGCATCAGAGCAGCATTTCCAACCAGAAATCCGTATGCAAGCTGGCCATCTTGATTCTGCCACAACTGCGGCCTGGCTACTTCAGCTTCTTCCGATGCATTTGGAAGGCCCAAAGCATCACCGCCCTTTGACTTGTTAAATGGACACACTCTGTCTGACTGCAGCTGTGGCCATTGTTGCAACATGCTGCTTTTCAGCAGGTTGGCAGGCTGTAGATTGGGGACCAGGCTAGACAAACAGTACTGCGGGGGGCCCACAGCTGAATTTACACATTCTCTTGCTTCAGAAATGAAAGCTGAACTTGAGTCATTATTGTGCTGTGAAAGCGGGTAGGTCAAGCTCTGGGTTGGGGGGTCCTGGACAGGGTCTATGGCAGTCAGAAGATTGAATTCTTGCTGAGTCAGGGATGGCAATGAAATGGAGTTGTAGTTGTGGGTGCTTGAGTTGACTCCTGTTGTAGCAGCCGGGCTTGAGGGGTCAAATATACCTGCAGCATTGCACAGAACAGTAAATGCGGCCCAAGTGATGTCAAATATGCTGTCATCTGTTGACAACCTGAATTACACTGTTTGACTCAAGCTCAGAGCAAAGTAGAAGTCAAGTAGCAGCTGCAGGTTGTTGAGGCGCTTGGCAGCTTTTGAACAACACATCCTTATGACTACAATCATTTGGTAATATCTGTGCAGATGGTACTCATCAACACCCAGCTCAAGTGTGGACGTTACATCTCTGCAACTCTCACGTTGAGCAACAGACATGCTTTCAATTTCTTGAACTAGCTTGGGGCACTTGCGCAGTGTTGTGCTTACCTTTCTGCATGATGTTTTGAATGCTGTACAGCGTTTCAGCTTGGTCAGTGGTCAGCAAGCTTTCTGTAGGTTTGGACATTGGAGCAGCAATCTCTGCTGAGAGCTGCAGATCATGTGAGCTGCCACTTGCAATACCTGTCAGCTGTGCATGAGGCACAATGCCTGGCTGTCTCAAAAGGTTGGCAATGTTCCCTGCCTGATTTGGAAACCTGCACAGCAGCAAGCTTGCTTGAGCTATATTTGGTGAATTGGCCACACTGATGCTGACATTCAGGCAATGCTGCCAATGCCAGCTGAAGACAGCCTTTCTGAGAGACCTGCAATGCACTGCGCAGATCAAGCTCCCTCTACTTTGCAGTGCTGAGCACAGCACATGGCTATGCATGACGCGTTTCACACCTTTGCTTTGTATGCATTGCATAACAACTAGAAATATCAAGAGCCGAGGAAGTGCCCCAAGGCATATTGATGATGATGAGATGAGCAGATCCTGAATAATGCTGTGTGCATAGTGTGCAGTGTGCTGGAATACCTGGCTAGCTCTTGCAGAATTTGCAGGTCAGCATCAGGATAGCTGGCATCAGGTGCGAGCTTGTGAGGCGATTGCTCATGTGAGTCCTGGTGAGTTTGCATTCTTGCTGGAGGCGCAGCAGACAGCCAAAGTGGGCTGGAAGATGAAGCATTCGTCGCAGTTTCTGAGTCAGGACTCCAGTATGAGGCGTATTGATTCATGGGAATCATGTCAGGTGGGAAATGAGAGGCTTCTGAACAGGAAGCGACTGCTGAGGATGGCTCTTGATCAGGTGAATCATTGACTGTTGCATTTGAGGGCTGAAAAGGGGGAATTGGGTCAGCTGAAAGGTGTGAGACGTCTGGGCATGCATTGGAAAGATGAGCTTCATTGATGCTGAAAATGGATTGGTCACTGTTCAAGTGTTTGAAGGTGGGACTTGGGCTTGCAAGCGCTGGCTGAAAGACCTTGTCAGCGCCAAGCATATCTCCTGCAGCCAACAAAAATCAGCTTGCTGGCAGTGTGTTTCATGCTGTAAAATGGTCTTCTGCTACGCCACATGCATAGACATGAGCTGAACTTGCTGCAGGCAGAAGCTAATTTGACAATGCAAGAGTTGAATTAAATCCAAAGCCGCTGGCAGCTTGCGTTCACCATATGAAAGCGTCTAGGAAGCTATGCTGCTGCTGTCAGTAACAGTTGCTTTTTGATAGTGCATGCGCCGTCAATATGCACTAAAGGGCTTGTGGTTTTTGCAGGTATTGCAGCAACAGGCCAAGCTGGTAGCATTCCTTGAAGCAGTTTAGACCTTAAACCCTAAACCCTAAACCGGCCCTCATAAACCTTATTATATTCTGCTCAACCAGCATCACTCGCTACACTTGCAGTAAGGGTTTGCGCTGCACAGGTATGGTTGAGCAAGCATGGCAACATGCGCACAGATGCATCACAGTACCAGGACAACCAGGACAAGACTGCAAAATTTCTGGTTGACAACAGGTGGATGTATTATCAATACAAGCTTTCTTGAAAGATGTGCACCCGTTTGCAGATCCAAGAGCTGCCCTGGCAGTAATTCTTGCCACACTATGTTGTCAGCCAGTGCAGGCAGATCATCATCAGGAACAGCAGTCATCACACAAGGTCCCTGCATGCAGCAGGAACAGCAGTATCACTCATCGTCACAAGCTATAGGTGCCGAAGAGTTTCTTGACTGGGAGTCAAACAGTCCTGCGAGCATGAGTGCAAAACTGAACACAGACAGCTCATCAGATGGCAGCATGCATAACAGGACTGTATTGCGTTTCCAGGCAACAAGTGCCAGACCTGCATGTTGTCATCAGCATGTTTAGTCACCAGCAGGTCCGCTGCTGCATCCAGCATGTCTGCTTGATGTCTTGGGCGCTTGCTGCCACATGGGCTGTCTGGACTTGAGCCAGCTCTCTTGTTCAGGCTTGAAGCTGGCTGGTTTGTGCCAGTCGACTTTCCTTGCATTTGCTCAGGTAGTGGTGCCAACAACTCCGGTGGGAACAGGAGTGTCTGATGTTGTACATCTTCTGTGACCTGCAGCAATCAGCAAGGTGACTGCCTCCTTAGCTGGAATGACTCAATTGAAACAATCTTGGCGGTTTGGCGGATGTTGCATGTCAACCATGATAGCTGTGCTGCTGTCACTTAGTCGGGTCTACATGCATGCACTCAACCGCCTTGCTGATTGGAGCGTCCAGCTGCACAAACATTAAGACTAGACGCAGCATTTCTTGCGTGCAGGCGTTTTGGTAGATTTGCCCTACCTGTTCTACAGAGGGCAGGCTCTGCATTTGTGGTACATTGGGTTCACAAATTGCAGGAAGCACCATCCAGCCGGGATGTCCAGGCTTGAACCATTGCTGCTCAGCCAATTGCCTTGATCCTTGTAGCAGATCAGGATCCAGGTTTGCAATGTTTGTGAAATCTTTAAGGATGGGGCACTCTGCATCAAGGTAGGATGCGACTCTGGCGCAGCCTGTACACGCACTACAAGTGTTACATTGCATGCATGACTGTTCGCATAGCTATGCAGCGTTGCAATCGTAGTCCACAAGTCTTGCCGAGCTGGCTTCTCTACATGTGAACAGAGCACTCTGCAGATGCAGCTATAACGCTAGGACAAAGTTTGCTGATCATCTTGCAACACCAATTATGAATGAGCCTGATATGGCAAATGGCACAGGCGCCTCTTTCTGACCAGCATTGTGCACCTGAGCTCCATCAGATCATAAGCAATTATGACGGGCAGTACTTGTCAACATGCTGACCTATGACTTTGGATATATGCACTCTGCCATACTTGCCAGGTGTATCACAGTGCCAGGCCGCTGTCAGCACAAAAGATCCTGGGTTTGCAATCTTTTGGCACAGCTCGCTAGGCATGAGCAGTAGCAGCATCCCAAGGTTTGCAGAAACATCCACAAACAGCAACAAGGGTCAGCATGCTTACCTAAGGCTTTGGCCATGTCCACTCTGCCATGCTTGCAAGCATCAAACAGTGCCAGGCCACTGTCAGAACAAAAGCTACCGTGTCTGCCGCCCTTTGGCACAGCTCGCCAGGCATGTGCAGTGGCAGCATCCCAGGGTTTGCAGAAACATCGGGCAACAGCAAGAACTGGCTTCTGACCTAGGGCTTTGGCCATGTCCACTCTGCCATGCTTGCAAGTATACAACAGCGCCAGGCCTTTGTCAGCACAGAACACCCTGGGTCTGCTGTCCTTTGGCACAGCTCGCCAGGCATGTGCAGTGGCAGCATCCCAACCACGCACTAACTTAAGCAGCCTTTGGACTGATCTGGTTCTTTGTGGTGTTTGATCACACCATACCAGCAGCTTCTGAAAGTCTTCAACTGCATTGTTCACACAGATGGTATGGTGTTATGACAGGTCCACAAGCAAGTGGCATGTGCAGTGGCAGCATTCCAGCCTCGCTCCAACTTGAGCAATGTCTGCACTGATCTGGTCCTTTGTGGCGCTTGGTCACAGCATGTTAACAGCTTCTGGAAGTCCCTGACTGCATTGCCATCACAGCAAGGAAATGTTGTAAGCAAAGATTGTAACAAGGATGAAAGCAAATGGCAGGTGACTTTTTCAGACTTGTGTGCAGAACTTTGATGCAGAGGTCACACCAAGGCCACAAGTTGCACTGCAGACAGCACTCATGACAGCTGACATGACCATTGTGAGCAGCTGTGCCCATTTTTTGTCAGTTAAACACCACATTTGGTACTGCGTGATAGCTGACAGGCGGGCTGGCTCATGCGTGATAGCAGATAGGAAGGCTGACGCAATCTCTTGTGGACAGGCAGATTGCATCGAGCACAACACTGCACACATGCAAGACAAGCGAAGTAGACTTTGCTGTTTGGAAGCAAGTGAAAGATGCTCAAGACTTGCTCACTTGTGTTGACACATGGCATCTGGTCTGTGAAGTCTTGTAGTAGGTTCATGTCTCTGTCATCAGACCATGCCAGAGCTGTTGTTTGCAGGTCTTTCAGCTTTGCTGCAGTCTCTTTGCCAACAGCCTCAAGTTTGCCGACTGGGTCAGTGAAGAAAGGAATGTCAGGCTTGCGGAAGGTTGATCTGACAGTCATTAGCTGCAGATTGTATACCAGTCAGAGGAAGCTGCAGATTGCTTGAGACCCAACAGAAATGCCATAAATGAAATGTGACAAACCCAGACAATGACTCTGCCTTGGCTGCAGAGCCACATCCATTGTTGTTGAACAAACCACATCAACAGCGGCCCTTGTATATGTATGCAATTCACACAAGCATACATTGTCATCAGCAATTGCCATGACCACGAAACATACAGTTCTGTTGTATGCATGACCAAGCTGTCTTGCCCGCAGCATCAAAAGCTGCAACATCAAGTGGGGTGTCAAGCTGTCTTCATGAAATCAAGTGCATCACTCAAACTGTTTGCTCCATCTCCGTTTCTGGCTGCATGTGTACCTAAAGTCAGCAGCAGCTCACCACAAAGCCCTCTGACACCAAGGGTGGAATGGTTGCAATTGATTCACCCTCTGAACTGACAGCCCGGATCAACAGACTCATCAAGGGCTTGCGGCCAGCCATAAGCGCCTCAGAGCTGTCTGCACAGGCACAACCAACAGTTCTGCTGTTTTCGTTATGATCTGAGAACTGACTGCATGCAGCATTGCTTTGCATGTCCAGTCTGTACTAGATAGTTGTATATATGGCCAAGTTGGTGCGCTCCCAGGGCTGGCCGCTGCATTTTGGCAGCATGGAAACAGATATTGCTGACATGGACCGGAGCGAGAATATTTGTTACCTGTGACTGCTAGCTTGGACAGCAGTATTGAAGGCGTGTACATGGGTAATGTCACACAGTTTGTTTGCTTGTGTTGGCTGTCACTGCTTCTTAGTAACGGCTGTTCCTGCACAGCATACAAGCAACCGTTTACAAGAGCAGTCTGTTCTCAAAACTGGCCAGGAGGCAAGACCCTTGTGACAGGCAGATAACACACTAAGCTGTTACAAAAGCTAATGCTTCAACACTGCTGGCATGACCGCATGATGCAAACTCTCATTCCTTGATAAAATAGGTCATGCACACCCTCAAGTATCAAGCATTGAAGCACGTATGCTGCTAGTCCCAGTGGCAAAAATGCAAGTGCATGCCGTGGGCTAATGTTGTGATCACACATGCAGCAGCAGATATCAGGACCATACATCTTTGTTGACAGACAGACTGCATGTCTGCATAAGGCTCGGATCTTCAAAAGGCTCCTTGCCATTGTTGAGTAGCACTTGGTATGCTCTGCTGTCCAGCAGGCTAATCTGCAAAAGCATTGCCACATGTGTGTGCTAAGAAGAATGACTGACAATGAGGGGTGAACTTGACTTGCCTGTCGTGGCTGTTGAAATACTAGCATCACAGAGTAACATGGCTGAATGCAATTATCACACGATGCATTATACCGACTATACTGCATTATGCCATGCTGACTGTGAGGTTGGATGGAGTCAAGCTTGCTGATCAGATGCAAATGCACCCCGACCTACAAATATTAATGATGCCAGAAAGCAGCTCAGCTGTCACAGGACTGCCCAACGCTGATTGTGGAAATCGACCGTTCCGAACTTGATGACCACATTGAAATGCTTCCTGACCCGCAAGTCGATGCCAGAAAGCAGTCCAAATGCAACAACACAGCCTACTGCTAACTGTGAGGTCAACGATCATAACCTGGCTCATCATTGTGAGGTGCAGACTGCCCTGCAAATGAATGCCAGAAAGCAGCTCAAATGCACCAACACTGCGTCATGCTGACTATGACACCGAGTCTTGATGGCCACATTGAAATGCACCCTGACCTGTAAATGGATGCCAGAAGGCAGTTCAGCTGCCGCGAGATTGCCTAACAGTGACTGTCAAACTGAGTTTTGATGATCATATTGACTTGCTGATTACATGCAGATGCACCCTGACCTGCAAATGAATTCCAGAAAGCAGCTCAGATGCCACAGGAGTGCCTGCAGCATCCACTAGCTGTGCATACAGGTCCGCTCCACAGCGGCTTCTGAGGTTCTCAAAAGCTATGTACTTGCTGTCCATGTGCTGGTGACATGTCTTGTTAGGGTTGTACTGGCACAGCTTGCAGTCTGGGTCATTACACGCAATGTTCCTGCAAACAGCATTGCTTTTTGAGCTGAATGCAGTGCTGTGCACACACGATAGGAAGCCCTATTTATGCATACATAAACGGTGAAACATTCACAAGCTAGCAGCAGCATTCCACAGCTGGCTATGGCTCAAGCTACATGCAAGTTGCCACTGCAATGCGTTTCATGAATGCAGCGTTGCTGTGACAGTTGCACAGCTCACAAGATAACTTGATTTTGCCATCGCACATAGCTGGAAAATTGTGTAGCCATATGCAAAAGCGTGTCACCTGCATTCATGTGCCAGTAGTAATTGCCACCCTTGACCTATTGCTGGTCTTGTGCTTGCTAGGTCGTCAATCAAATGGGCAACTGTTTTCGCAACAGCGCGTCGAACATGCGTGGCTTCCAGGCCTAGGGCATTGGCCAGAAATGGCACCATCTGCATGATTTGGTTGTGAGACACAAGGTCCTGCAACACCAGGGACAGTGGTGAGAGCATTTATCGTCTGCTGCTTAGAGCCTTTGTTTTGTGTGCAGATGTGCTGCGTGCTTGGGCTGGCGTTAACAAGGCAATATGCCGGTCTGCAAGGATCAACGGGCTTACTGTGGCGATGCCTGCGGTCTCGTGCCGACACGCGAAATCGAAGTCGCTGAGAGGCGTCATCTGACTGCTTTGCTTCACAGATTTTGCATGCATCACCGCTTTAGCACAAAAAGTCTCTGGTTACCTCGATGCCATCGTCAGCAACATAGGCTGCCCTGCCACGAGCTTCCATTGCAACTTCTGCAGAGCTTACAAACACTGCTTTCGTGCGCCTTCATTGCCTTGGCCTTCTCAATCACGTACAAAAACACGATGCTGAAGCAATTGCGTCTGTTGGCACGAGCCAGTGTCGACCAGTGCGTGACTGCAGTTAAGCTTGATGTACAGATGATCAAGTTACCTGCTGTGCCCGATTTGATGCCAAACGTGAACTTCATTGGATTACACCGACGCGTCATTGATAATCATCACGGTCCGCGGTACACGTCACGGTATCATCGTTCGCACACAAGCAACGTTGGCAGTTCTTTGCTAGAGATGGAATTTGAATGGGAGCTAACGACTGGAAAGTCTCGATTGATCTCCCGATGCAATGTCATAAAGTATTGCATGTGGTTGCCAGACTTTGTCATCACTTGTAGGCGATTGTTTGTTAGTTCCGCCACACGCGTCAGCTGCTGCCATAAGTCCTGGTTCATCAACGACGACATTCGGCACGTTTTTGCTGCCATCAAAGGCCTGCTCGCTAACGTGCACATTCTCAATGCATGATGCTCTCCTCATGCTTTGTGAATCACTGCACTGTGATCATCACATGCAACCGTTGCCAGTCAGGTGGGCCAGCTTACACAAAATGCAAGTACGATGCAACGAAGGCGTGGCATGAGCGTTCATCATGACTTGCAAGATTGCGCACGCACAGCGCTGTTCCTGCAAGCACAATGCAAATGATTCACATAAAATTCCTAGGATGTGAGCTGACTGAACGTTCAGAAGCTCTACTTGAAAGCAAACAGCAGCAGCAGCAGCAGCAGCAGCAGCTGTTACTGATGAGCTGGGACAGTATTGATGGTTTGAAGAGGCAGCTGCACTCACTGGCAGTAAAGCGGTCGATGTCATCCATAGATGTACCAGCTCGTACAGCATCTGGTGCACGCAAAGTACTGCTGTGAGACTGCACAAACATGTGCGCTCCAATGCAATGCAAAGAGTTTTGTTGCAACTAGGATGTACACCAGTGTGTCATCACAGGCCTTTGCAGTCGTGCGCAATTGAACGTTTTACTGAAGCTCTGAGCCGTTGGCCTTGTGCGACAACATTTCTGGACCAGCCGAAATGATGACTTGTCTGAGAGCAGCAAGCGCTGGCCAGGACTTACTTGCGCATGTAAAGCTATGCATGCAATGAGCTAACAGTGCTCTACATCTGTTTACACTGCGGTCGTTTGACATAAGCTACATAGCATGGCATCGCTGATTATACAATGTGAACAAACCAAAGCTGCTGCCGTACCATGATCAAGCATTCACTTTGACTGGTGTCATCAGGTTGCTTTTAGATGCTGAGCTAAATCATACTTCTGAACTGCTGTAGCCTGCCTACTTTTTATTGCTTGAATCATATTTGACTGCAAATTCATTGGGGTCTTGATCACACATCATTCAGTACTCCTTCAGAATTCTCTCACTCAAGATCTCATCTGTTCAGTCTTGACCATTCATTGCAAACTCTGTCTATATGCGGCACACCAGAACACCGTGATCATTGCCAAGATTGCTTTCACATGCGGCTGCATTTGGGATGGAGGTCACCAAGTACGCATGCCCATCACCCGGTTTGCCGTTGCCGCACTCAGCATACAGAGTGTCTGAATCACAGTCATAAGCAATGCTCCCGCAGGTCTCCTTGTAGTTCTGCAATGCAGTGACAAAATTCGGAGACTGAAAAGGTGTTACTGTAATGCAGTGTGGCTGAAGAGTGCACGTGTTGTTACCATGCCAGAACATCAGCAATACAGGTGCAAGCTGTGTGCCCTGTCAGCAAGCGCCACATGCTGGTAATACCCATGATGCTTCAGTGCCATACTAGCATGCTGCAACACCATGTGGCATCAGCAGCTATGCAGCCAAAACATAATAAGTGTTGCAGTGCACTTGCCAGCTTGCCAGTCTGGACCTTATCAGAAGGCAAACTTACTGATGCTGATGCTGTCAGAAGTAGATACAAGCAAGGGGTCAAAGCATTGGCACAGAAGCCAATTTTTTCATGCTGCACATCTGGTATGAACGCACGACAAACAATGTAAGAAAGAGGTGACTCACCCCATCTGGAGCTTCCACGCCAGATGAGTCAATCTTGGAGTTGTAAGAGAATGTTGAGTGACATCCTGAAGCTGAATCAGAGCTGTCACTGTCTGGAATGTCTTGGCACTTGAGCACACCCCACACATTCATGATCTCGCCATCACAATCGCTGGCTTGAGACAGGCTACTGTAGTTGAAGGCATGCGCCTCATCCACGTTTGGCTTGTTGTTGCCACAGTATGCAGTCAAAGTGTCGGAGTTGCAGTCATACGCAATCTGCTTGCAGGTTTCCTTGTAGTTCTGCAGTGAAAATTCAAGTGTGACTCAAGTAACTCAAGTGACTCAAGCGTGAGTTTGTCTGCAATTTTGTGCTGTGATTGCAGGCCAGATGTTCACAGAGTACTGTGCATATAGTCAGTGTTGCACACAGAATGGCAGCTGACCGCATAAAGCCAACAAGCAAATGTCCATAGCGTTACAAGCAAAGAGAGAGCACTTGTGCAAATCAGACATGCAGCTACATCATTGCACTAGATGCGCAACAAGTCACAATGATGGTGAAATCAGCATGACTACCCGGATTCCCGTGCGTATGCTGACAGCAAATTGCTTGCATGGGATAAGGTCATCACAAGGCAATCCATATTTTCCAGCGTCAGGCACAGCGCTGCCAGCTTTTGCACTCTGAAGGTCAAAATCAAACTTGCTTTGTGAGCCATGCTGTCTCACCCCATCAGGAGCAGAAGCGCCAGTCTTGTCCAAGTAGGAGATGTAGTAGTTGGGGCCCTGGCCACAGGGGGTAGTGATCCCCCCACCAGGGGTAGGGGTCTGTTGGGGAGCTGGAGAGGCAGAAAGTGGAGAGCCCCCACTGGACGATGGCGTTGATCTCGCGGGGCTTGCTGTGGGGGCTGACTTGGGGGCAGCTGCACTTGGGGATGGCGCACCAGCTGCATGCAGCCACAAGCAGTGTGATGATGGAGTGTGCAACACCGTTATCAAGAGAACCAGGAGGGAAAACAAGGAGGGACTGCTGCTGCATCTTTGCATTGACTTGAGGGCACTTGGCCAACTGCAATGAGCTGCAACAGCATCCTACATGATGTCATGGCAGATTTGCAAGCAGCTGCATCAAGTTCATCAAATTCACATACAAAAACAGGCAATGCCATCTGGGTCAAACAATCATTGAATGTGCTTGCAGACAGTCAAATGCATGCATGCACTAGTTGCAACAGGTGCATAAGGCAAGGCTGCAAAGCATGATAAGCAGACACTCAACCACCTGCCACATTGCAGGTTATGCAGTTGCCGTACCTGATATCACAGGCTGACACTGCCAGAAGTATTCGCTGTGGCGCTGGCATTCATTGTTGGCTGGGCAGCATTTATATTGGCTGTCTGAGCAGGTCTGACTGCCTTGATTGGAGCAGGTTTTGCCTCCGCACTGACCATAGGTGGCTGCACAGGCACCATCCAGCAGCTTTCTTGGATTAGGAGTAGCTGCAACTCCTGCAGAGCGTCAGCTGTCAGGACTGCTAAGCTTTGAGTCGCAACATGTGCTCGCTTTTGATGTCCCGTGGTGCGGTCCGCGAGCGGCGCGTCAGCATAGTGCGACAGTGCAAATCGTCGGAGCTGTGCTGTGCTGCTTGAAGTGGCGTGTGCTCGACAAATTGCAGAGTTGTCACATTTCGTTCAAGCTGCCGTGTGAACTTGCACAGCTCTGCAGTGTTGCGCACATGTGGGCATGCAGTAAAGCGTAGATATGCCGTGTGAGACTCGCTGAACAGTGGAAACATGGCCCAAGCCTATCAAAAGCAATGGGCACGCGCTGATAAGTCGAGCCGCAGCTTTGTAGTCGCGACGTCAATCTTGTTGAGGAAACTGCAGGAGATTCACCGGTCAGTGCGCCAAACATCAATGCTACACAGGTGAACCTCCATAGGAGACGCCGTGAAGTCATCGCAAAACCGCTAGGGCTCTGTATTAAAGTGGGACGAAGCGCTGACAGATGCCGATACAAGCGCAGGGCAAAGGGCGGGAGGGCCTGTGCGCAAGCTTGTATACGGAGGGAACTAGGAGAGGCGAGGTAAAAGCTGAAAGCATGCAGTGTATCCGTGTACGTATATATACCGCCATGTCGAGATCGCCAAGGTCAGCGATCGGAGCTGTTCGCAGCGATTGGAAGTCGGATTCTTGTCATGACACGTGATCTGCAGCATGACTCATGAGACCACTTCAACAGCACTCTTCCTGGTGCGAGCCTGGTTCAAGCTTCCTGATTCGAAGCTTGTGTAGCACATATCAAGCTCAGGATCCACTGTGAAAGCAACCGCAGAGGGTTGTTACAAGGACGTACGTGCGCAAATTGCAGGATCTGCATGCATGGCTCATGATCATGACATGAACGCAGTACTAAATTAGTACTGAATGCGGCATGTATGGCACATCACGTGTTACAAATGCAAAGAATGTTGATTTCGAAGAGGAGCTACAGCTGTTGAATGATTCAATGCAGCAACGACTGATCAGGCTGCACAAATGTTGATGTCGCAATCGCCATGACACAAAATACAAGCAAAATTAATAAGTGGGCATGCAGTGAAGGCAAGAATCTACATGGTAACGCTAAATCTGACAAGTTACCCCTCAAGAAACACAGCTATTCTACACAGCCTCAAGCTCTTTTAGCTTGGCAAGCTTTGCATGGCAACCTTGTCACATGCTGCAAATGCAGCATCAAAAAAAAAATTGCTGCAGGTGCTTCACAGAATGCCTCTAGCAACCAGCTTCATCAAGCATTTTCCAATGGTCCCAGATGGGCACAAGGCTGTTTGCTGCAACAGCCCCGCTGGCAGCGACAGCTGGCAAGCCAATGCCTGGGAATGTTGAGTCACCACACGCTAATAGACCAGGGATCTTGGTCTTCTGAAAAGGAAAAGTCCCCTCTCCAGCTTTGATACCTGGGCCGTAGGTTCCATTATGCCGCCGCAGGAAGTGTCTGTGTGTCAACGGTGTCCCCACCTGCAAGCGCACCATAGCAAATGTATCTGAGCGCTGTCACATCTGCACTTGCTGACATCAGCTCATGTGCAAATTGACACTCGAGATGTAATTGATCAACACATGAAATATCAGAAACCGTGTGATCTGCCCAGCTTGCAAAGCAAATCTTTGCAAGGATGTCATACTTACAGCTGCAGCTTTCGACCAGGCAAAACACTCTTCTGCGCTCTGCCTCTTTGCAAGTCTGTTTTGTCTTTCTTGGGACCAACACAGGATGGAGGAAAAGATACCAGGAAGTCCAAGAGGAAGTCGACAGGGAGGTGCTTTGACAAAACAACACAAGCCTTACTATGGAGGCACATAATACGCAACTCTTCTCCTGTCACTGGTTGCCATTTGCATCAGAGTGACTGCTCACCATCTGAATTTCACAACGCTTCCTGATGTCAGGAATCACTTTCTCGACAGCTTTCCACAGCACTTGGCTGCGTTCCTCTTTCAATTTCTCGTACTCAGATGTGCCCTGCTTCATATTCTGCCAGATCTCAAAAGGCTCTGTAGCTGGCAGGTAGGCATGCAGGGTGTGTTTGCCCTTGGGGGCGAGGCTGGGGTCCATTACTGAGGCTATTGATACCAGCACCACGTTCTGCTCTGAGTCCACCCCATGATCCCAGGTGTTGACGATGATGTGATGCAATTCTAGGTCATCAAGACCTGCAAACACATGACACTTGCTTCCTTTGGGCTTTTTGGGGCTAGGCTGGGGTCCGCTCCTGAGGCAATTGACAGCCGCACCACAATTTGCTTTGAGTTTGCTCATGATCCCAGGTGTTGACTATGAGTGATGCAGCTCAACATCATCAAGGCCTGCAATGGCGCAGCGTTGAGATTCCTTCAAGTCTGTGAAAATCCCATGAAGTGCATGAGCCAGAATGTTGACGCCAGCGCCATGCTGTGTTTTGTGGGCACTCTGTTCTCCCATTGTTGATCACAATTGGTGCTGGTTCACGCTCACAGCCCATGTACAGCACTGCTTCAATGAGCTGACAGGGCCTTTGATCACTTGTTCATTTTCTGAGGCGTGACAGCATCACTTTCATACATAGTGCAGCGCAACCCATGTGTATCGAGCTCTACAATGTTGTGATTGCCCCGCAAATCTCAGGCTTGGAGCACAACGGTGTTGTTGGTGAGGCGCCAATCACATGATATATGAGGTGCTCAAGCATTCAGGCAGAGGGTTGGTGAGTCACCTGTGGCGTCAAAGCCCAGATGGAGATGCATAAAGCTTCTGTTCATGGGCGTTTCAGCTGCCTGCTGCTGCATGTCCTTGGGCCGCGCCTCTGCAGGAAGAAGGCGAAGAGTGTCCCACATGGACGCATTGGACACCACTGCCTACACAATGCAAGATATCAGCTCAGCAGAGTCTGTCTGTGTGATGAAAGCAAAAGGGTGTCCCAGATCGACGCATTGAGCGCCACAGCCTGCACAATGCAACCACATTGGTCAAGATTCTGAGAAGTCTGACCTCATAAGTAGTACCCTAGATGCCCAGCACAGGCATCAAGGAAAATATTAAAAACTGCATACCATAGAGAAATCATTTGAGGAGGCAGGCTCTGTACCGAGGAAGCTTACTTTGTATGCATTAGCATGCAGTACAGATGTATGCTTGACATTGCTGCAGTTCAGCTTGGAACACACATGGGCAGACCCTGTCTTATGGCCAGCATCCGCATGATCAAGCAGCAGAAAGCAAGATTGCAAAGGATTGTCTCAGACACTTCAGAGGTGCTACCTTGCGCGTTTTAATGACCTGCCCAGACTTGAGCACAACGCCTGTGGCGCGTCCCCTTTCCATCAGCACATGATCCACATGTGCATTCAGCTGGATTTTGCCACCGTACTTCTTCACACCTCTGCAAATCAACGGACAATGAGTGCAGGTTGGTGACAACATACACCAAGGATGCGCTATTCAGAGCATACAAGCACATTGTCACAGGATGCTATCCACGGCACACTGCTTTGCGTTGCTTTGAAACTGCATACTTGTACTCCACTGTGATGGCACTGATGCATCACACGAGCGCATGACAGCCTTTGTCCAGAACATGTGTTTCAAAGCAACAGAAGTGAACAGCAGCACAGGCTGTGAATCGCACAGATTGCTTGATGAAGGGAAGAAGATGCGCTTGACAGATACAGGACCCAGCAATATCTGGAGGCACAAACCTGACCTATAAGCAGTTGATGGCAAGGCCGCATGCACGGCTGAAAGCTTCAGGATGCAGCAATTGGGAAGCACGTGTTTTTGTGACATGCTTAAACCCCGATGATGACCAGGCTTTGCATCTTTCACATCAAGTACCTGACTTGTGACATGCTTGATAAGTGCACTGATTATAGCTTGTGATGGCTGCAAAAAATGCATTGAATGTGGTTCGTGGCATACTTGACAAGTGCATCAATCTTGACTTGCAACATACTGGGCACGTGCATAATTCAGAGGTCGTAAGAGGTGCACTGAGCAGGCTTTGTGGCATACATGACAAGTGCGTCAACCATGGCTCGTGACAACTCAACAAATGCATGAATCAGGGGTTGTGCAAGTGCGTTGACTGCAATAGATGCATTGTAATTGATCTGTAACATACTTGACAAGTGCATTGACCATGGCTTGGCTGCCGCCTCTAGGGAACTCCAGGGATGAGTCAGGGCGGTACCACTCATTGAACATGAAGGCCACCTCAGCTGCAATGGTGCCGTTGGCTGGCAGGCCAGACAGCAGGAAGCACAGCAAGTCCAGCCAGTTCAGCACAAACTTGTCTGTGATGACGCCGTCTGTCACCTGCATCAGGAATGTGAGTTCAAGCATGAAGACCGCTTCAGCTGCAATGGTGCCATTGGTGAGCAAAACAGACAGCAGGGGGAACAGCAGGTCCAGCCAGTTCTGCACAAACTTGTCTGTGATGACAGCGTCTGTCACCTGCGCCAAGAAGTGATTGTTTAAGCCCCCCATTCTCATTTCAGAAATGATGATGACAATAAAGCTTCAACCCACAATTCAATGCGCATGGATTTAGACAAGGCTTTTGTCTGCATACTGACTCAAGATAGGCGATATCTGCGGTAAGGCTGGTCTTGAACAGGGGAACATCGACTTGGTGACGGAGCCAAATCTGAGGGTCAACTTAATCTAATAGTGCAACATTTGTGGCAGTGTTGAAAGGTACAACACAAAAGCCCCTTGCTTGCATCTTGAACCAGTAGGAAATCAACATGACTGATGCCAAGAGTATACTATGAGCATTTGGCAAAACATCTGGCCCTCCTGAGCAGAGCCTTGGCAGGGATCTGGCAACAGCAGTGACAGCCACTCCAGGGTCTGCCCTGAAAGCAATGTGGGTTACTGCATGGGTCAACAGCATCAGTACTGACCTTTGAAAAAGGTCCAACGAGCTTCAAGGCGTCTGGTCCTCCTGAGAACAGCCTGGGCAGGAATCTGGCGACAGCAGTGAGAGCCACGCCAGGGTCTGCCCTGATAGCAATTGGGGGCACTGCAGCCGCAGCTTTTGCCAAGGGCTTCATCAGCTTTTGCAGCTTTGCCCAGTCATCTACGCCTTTCTGACCGCTCACCTTCTCCAAGACCTCATAGAACTGGTCATTGCCTACCTGCAACAAATGAACTGATTGGATTGAGATGCCTTATGTTGACACATTTCAAGAGCCCAGGCAGGTAATGGCAATGTGGACCACTTCAGCGGCAGCTTTTGCTGGAGGCTTCATCAACTTTTGCAGCTTTGCCCAGTCATCGATGCCTTTCTGACCGCTCACCTTGTCCAGCACCTCATAGAACTGGCCATTTCCTACATACAGTAGAAAACATTGTTGAGTTGAGGTGCCTTGGAATGTGGTGCTGCAGCAAAGACAGCCCGAGTCGTCAAGCTCTGGCTTGTTGGCATAGACTTCACATATGCATGCTACAACTCACACTGCCCTTCAAAGAGACAAGAAGTGGTTGCAGCATGAAGCCATTTGACCAGAACTACTAAGACATCTTGGCATGTTGCAGGCTTTGGGCAGACCTTTGAAGAGTGTGTGGCACAAGGTCTGAACTAGTCACGAAGAGGCATAACGTTAAGCGCTGTGGCTGCACAGACGCTGGTTGTTGATCGAGCCTTCACCAAGCACCTGAACACCACTGCCTTGAGTCAACCCAATCGATATGCTTTCTAGATGCAAACTGCTTTGTGTGTTGGCAGCTCTATCTCAGTTCGGAATGGTATGCTGCAGAGGCAACTTCTTACCTTACCTGAGTCAGGAACTCTCCCTCAGGCAGAATGACGTTCCACTGGTTGTACTTGATCAGGTCCAGAGGCTCATCAATGGCTTTCAGAACTAAGGCAAGCGGGTTGGCTGAGGGTCCTGTGCCTGACATGCCTGAGTATAAGGAGGGCCCAGACTCAAAGTGGTAGCCCTTCTGCACCCAAGCATGGGCTGCGCCGCCTGGGATGTTGTGGCTCTCACATACCGTCACCTGAAGCAGGGCAAATGTACATGAAAAGGGCTGGCAGACATGCGTATGCTTGTAATAATTCACCCTGAAATTGAAGCTTGTCAAGCTGCTAAAGGAAGGATGTCTAGACATGACAAGAAACACGTGCGTGTGCTGCATTGTCTGGGGTGTTGTGGCTCTCACATGCAGTCACCTGAAGCAGGTTGACTGCCGATTCTTGATCAATCAATGAGTTTTTGCTGTCTTAAACAACCTACAGGGGCCTCATACAGGTAAAGTCAGGGGTCGACAAATGTTCTAGATATCATCACTATGTCTGGAAAATTATTCAATGATAGCAACATTAGCAGACGAGTATTCACTGTTGCTTTGATCGAAGCTAACATGCTAGTGTAGATAGATAGTTCTGCTGCAGTTTGATTGCAAGACATTCATGGACAAGCAATCATTGACTCAACAGGGCCTACTGTGACATGTCAAAGATTGCAAAGACAACGCCATGGTTCAGAGTGCAGGAAACAGCTCTGCATGCAGACTGACCTTGAGCCCATACTTTGCCAGCAGCGCTGCACAGCATAAGCCGCCGACGCCAGATCCGATGACCACAACATCTGTCTCTTGCGCTGTTTGCTGTGAATACCGTGGTCGCTCAACTGTGCTTCCGGTTGCGTGGGCGTTGCATGCTGTGGAGGTGCAGCTCGAGCTCTCTCGACAAGGACGTTCGGAGCTCAGAACTCTGTCGCTTTTGCGGTCATCCGGAAGATGAAGTCTGGGCTGCCTCAAAGTGCCGCTTGGTCTGTATGAGGTGCGCATGCAGTTAGTCGGAACGGTGCTTTGCAAGTGGAGAACGTGCATGCTGTGCTGAGGGCTGGCGAGCACGCTCCAATGCGCCAACTGTTGTTGACAGACTTCAAGGAAGCCAAAGGTACTTGTGAGTTCTCGCGGCCCTATCGGTGCTGCAAGCTTGGACTCGCCACGAGTTGAGAATATACGTGTTTGTTTGAATGTGGCCTCAATTGCAGAGGGACTAAAGATGGTTTCGGAGCTGATGCATCAGTCAGTCAATTGACCGTACTCGCGCAACGTCGCTTTGACCAGCTGCTGCAATGGACCAAATCATGCGCGATGTTTGCGCAGCAGAACCTTTTGGTAGGTCACGCTATTCAGCAGGCGCATCCCGAGGGCAGCGCGGGCTTGGCAAGGCCGTAGCTGCGTTGCGCACAGCTGTAGACTGTCACAGATACGCGCCGATCAGCGGTGACATCAGGCGTCAACACCTAAGCACACACGTCAAGTCAGGGCAAATGCTCTCAATCTGCGTGTCAGTCATAACGTCGCACGATAGGTCAACAATCGGAAAATAATGAGCCTTGACGCCACAGCACTGAAAGCAGCCCATAGCGGAGGTATCGGACTGCACGGAAGCTTCCTGCACGCAGGGTATGTTGATCCTCCAAAGCAAATGTCGTTAGAACTTTGTGAACCCGCCTTGAGAGGGGAATGCATATGATCACTGCACGTGCAGGCTGCAATCACCACAGCTCAAGCGTGTCTGGGAGGAGACCAATGCAGGACAGCTTTGCAGCCCAGACACAAGCTGGCTGCCAACAAGAGAGCTGCCATGTGCAGCATGGCTTTCTCCGTCAGAGCTGCTTGCTCCTTTCAGGTTGTACACGGCTTTCCATCTTATCTGTGCTGTGAGCATGGTCTGCATTGAAAAGCAGACATCTCTGTATCAAATCAATCAATGACAAGGCTTGATATCAGAAATGACTGAAGGCATGCTGTGGCGCCGCCAAGCAGCATGTGCATGTAATGCGCACCAACTTCAGCCCTGCAGCCTCAAGCTTATGTTCACCTAGAGCTGCATGGATCAAGCACTAGCAAATAAAGCCTGCATGCTTGCTGAGGCCTCCTAATTTTCCACACAGGCCATACAGTGTGATTGAGGAGCAGATGAAGTGGTTCAACGGCAAATTCCCAGATACAGACGTCCCAAGGGATCTGCTCCGGAGCCATTTGTCAGAGGTCCTCAATCCTGACGTCATGGATCAACAGAGCTCCTGCCTGGGGAACAGAGTTGCAGCTGTTCAAGTGGGCCGGCAGTCTTTGGTGTTCAGCTGTTGTGGATCAGCAGGTCAAATGGTCACCCTGAATGTGCTGAAGCATCAGGCAGGCAATGTCCAGGTGTGCATTCCGTGAATCCCTGTCGTTGCTTTGTTCCAGACATGCCGGTCACAACTTTGTCTTAAGCTCTCAGTGGCGTAGGTCATGCTGTTTCAGGACCAACAGTCAAGCTGTTGCCTGTTGCGATTGCTGCATCAGGCTAGAGAACGTGTGAGAGACATTGCACATAGTGGTGCAGTAAAGCTCAGCCAGCAGCCGTTGCATAGTGGTGGTCTTGATAAACTGAAGTGAATCATGCTGATGCAGAAACAGGAACTGAAGTCTTAGACTTCAAATACTACTCAAGCTGATTCGTGATTTGCTTGATTGTCTCAATGTTTGATCAGGTTTTGACTCACGCAACCAGACTTGTTGGCTGGCCAGCGTGTGATCTTTCTCTCTATAGCTTCTCGATAGAGATGTTACAGTGTGGTTGTTCTTGCAGTGTGAACAGCAGCTACAGATTGACACTAGCAAGCCAATTCAGCAAGTGACTGTCAGCAGCAGAGCAGACCCTCTGGGTGAAAATGACAGCAGTACAGAAGCTCAAGTGATGGTTGCTGCCAGGGGCCCCCACCAGATTGCCATCATGCGTGCAGTACATCACAACAACAGCAGGTAACTTGCTCAAGACTTACAGCGCGTCTGCAGAAGCCATGATTCAAAGAATTTCTGAGCAGCCCACTTCTGCTCATGCCTCTGAGCTGGGCATGAGCACCTGGTGAAGCTGTCGTCAATGTAGGTTCAGGAAAGACACTACTGTCTAATGCTTTGAAGTGGACTGTATGCATTGTGTGAACACAGGCAGCATTTCAGATGATGACTGCTGCGCTGTCTAGCAACCCTGCCTGCGCCGAACCAACACAAGCAAACTCTGCACTTTTGTGGTATGACGTTGACTGCTTATAAATGCTGCGTACGGTCTCATGTGCCAAGAAATGTACAGCAGCACAAATCTATGATGCAGAAACTGGACCTGGCTGGTACCAACTGCGTCTCATCAGCACAAAAGAGAGATCAAGGAGATCACAGCATCACTTTTGCTTGCAAATCCATAGCTGCATACACTCACACAGGCTCACCTAGCAGCATAGCAGAATGATTTGAGACACAGTAACAGCAGTAGCGCTGGCGTGACAGCTTTACAGGCATGCTTTGTTCCTGATGATTTTGCTGATTGTCCTAGTTGTTGTGCTGTAGGTACAATTTCTGAGTTGTAGCCCATGTAAAAAGCAAAGCAGCTGTCCAACATGTCGGCTGGAGTCTTCTTTGCCCTGCCAAGCATCACAGCTTGACGCACTTGTTCAAGATGCTTTTGCTGAAGGTCCTGGTTGTTGTACAGAAGGGGGGACTTCCAGCTAGTTGCCACATTGAAGAGCAAAGCAGCCGTGAGCCATGTAACCTGGATCCCCTTGCTGTCCTGCCAAGCATTCACAGCTTTGTTAGCATGCTTGGTTCATGATGCTTTTGCTGAAGGTCCTGATTGTTGTAAACAGGTGGGACTTGCAGCTAGTTGCCATTGTGAGAAGCAAGGCAGGTGTGAGCCATGTGACCTGGAACCCCTTCCTGCCCTGTCAAGCAGCCTTCTCCTGTGAAGATGGCTCCCTACACATCCTGGTGGTTACTAATCAGCCTACAGATGTTCCGCAAATGAGTGTGCAGGTGAGTATGAATGCAGTTCAGACCAGGTTATCGGATCGGGCTAGGATTCAGGACAGACTATAAAAGCACTCCCTCACACTTCTGGTCTGATCATTTTGTCTGTTCATAAATAACATCATTGCTCATCTCATTACAAAAACGTGCATGCAAAGCTCACAACATCAAAATGATGTATTTGTTGTCGTGTTGTTTTGTTTTGTTTTGTTTTGTTTTGTTTTGTTTTGTTTTGTTTTGTTTTGTTTTGGTGTGGTTTGTTTGGTTTGGTTATGTTTGGTTTGGTTTGTCAGAACATTGGACCTTGTGCATGTCATGCTGTCGCAAAGGGGCATGTTGCTGGTGAATCTGAATCTTACAGCAGACTGAACAAGCTCATATGTCCAACTCTGATGCAGTACAATGCAGGTCCACACAGCGGTACAAGCAGGAAATCCCTTGACTGCCGCCAACAAACTGGCCTGTGAGTGGACGCATCCAGCCAAGCTTACATGCACAGCTGGCAGGAACTTGATGCAGTGCCAGCTGGCAGGGCTAGGGCGGGAGGCTAGGGTTGTGCTGCTGCACAGCCGCCAAGAGAGTGATGAGTTTGTAGCGCTTGCTAGACCTGGTCAGGTAACGTTTGCAAGCAATGCAGAATACAGATGGCAGTAATAGGAAATAAATTGCTGTCATGGTAGCATGTGAGATCTGTTATTCACATGGAAAGAGTGTACATCACAGCAGCCAGCACATGACTTCGTGTTGCAATAGCATTGGGGATCTGTTATCCCAATGCGATGCTTTGATTGTAGCAGAAAGCATGTCAAATGCTCTGTATTCCTGCATTACTGCTGATCTGCTGTGGGTTGGACAGTGTTCTGGACAGGTCATGGACTTTGAGGCTGTCTTTGACAAGAACTCACAGAATGTACATCAGCCAGCTTTAATGTCTTGAGCGACCGGTTTCAATTGATGGACACCCAGTACTTTTGAACTCCCAAGTGAGGAAAATTTGCCTGCAGGGTCCAGGAGCAGTGCATAGCAAGTACCTGGCAGCGTCCACCAAGCAGCATGTGCTGCTGTTTGACACGCGCCACTTCAACAGCCCTGTGCTGTGCTGGGCTCACAAGATGGATTTGGAGCCGCCGCAGCTGCTGTCCTTTGCACTGTCTGGCCCTGTCCAAGGTGAGCATGCTGTAGCCAGCTACTTGCACGCAAGTTTTGCACACAGCTAGTTGTTGGAACTGTTGACTTGCGGTCACACACGTTTTGATTATGCATATGTGCATTTTCTTGCCTCTTGACCTCTTTTTGGGGTTGCAACTCTCATACTTGATTTCGTGCTCAAGGTGATCACAGCATCAAGCCTACTAGCAGTGCCATTCTATACATCTGTGCTGGTTGGTGACTGTCAGACTCTGCCATTTTTTCTGTATACAGCTAATTACATGGAACAAGTTTTGAATTGATGCTGATGAATCTGCACCTGCCGTTTAATTGTTTTCCTGCTGTCAGGGTACTTCAGCAATGATGGTCAGGGCAAGCTGGGCCAAACCTCTGACAGGTTTTGTCCACCATGCTGTCTGTTTTTGTTCTCAATCTCTTTGCTGTGCCTGCTGTATGCTCACACATATCTGCTGATTTGTGATACAGCTGATGTCTGTTGTGTCTCCGCTACCAGGGCACTCTGGCCAAGACCAAACGCGGCAGAACGAGCTAGGTGCCACTGGGCGACCATCTTGGCAGGTGAAAGTCGTGCTTAAGCATCACTCTTTGCTGTACTGCTATTACCTCAAGGGCGTGATACTATTAGAGGTCTATCATTGTTGTTGCATCGCATGCAAATAATGCGTGTACTCTGCCAAGCATTATCATCTCAGCTTACAGATGCCTTGTAAAGATCTCACAGGGGCTGACCAAACTAATTAAATGTATACATGGTCCAGCACATGTGCTAGGTGTGTGTGTGGCCCAAGTCCTATCCCGCCACACAGGCTCCTCAGGTTCTAACATTGCATAAGCAGGGCAAGACCACCTGCAGCATTCAAACAGGACCAAAAGTTGCAACTTACAGCAAGTCAGTTTGGATGCAATGCTAGCAACAACTTTCAGAACGTCTGATCAGCATGCAGCACAGATGCAGGCTGACTCAGTTTTCAAGTCTGTATACAAGACGACGCACCCTAAAGCAGTCAAGCCAAAACTCAATTTTGCGGAGCATGTGGTCAGCGTGCCTCGAACAGTACTGGCTTGATTTGTGCAGAGAGTAACACACCCTGGAGCAGTCAAGCTGTGAGGAAGCCAGGCTGTATGCAACTAGCCAGGCTGTATGCAATGAACAGTCTAGAGCAGGGCATTTGTTGAATGAGCTCCACAACACAAACCCTGCATTGCAAGCACTTTCTGAACTGACAAACTGCCTGTGCACAGGGCAACTCACCCTGGAGCAGTCAAGCTGGAGCAAGCTCCCAGCACATGGCCAGTCAGGCTGGCGCAAACTACCCCTTGGGGTCAGCCCTGGGGTCAACAGGGCTGAGGGGGTTCAGGGGCAGCAGCCAAGCTTGGCTTGACACACAAGGCAGTCAAGCACCAGAGCCGTTTGCTGCTGCTGGCAATTCAGAGCAGGTTTGACATCCTGTGCTGTTGACTGATACGCATGCGCCTGTTGCAATTTGCATACAGACTACTCTTTGGGTCAGCCCCTGGGTCAGCAGGGCTCACCGCAGCTGAAAAGGGGGACGGGGACAGCAGCCAAGCTTGGCTTGACACACAAGGCAGTCAGGAACCTGAGCCTATAGCTGCTGCTGGCTGTTCAGTGCAGGTTTGACATCCTGTACTCTGACCCATTGCCCCTGACCAGTACAAAAGCAAATGTTGCCATGTGCAGAACCACTGTTGTCAGCGTGCCAGGGTGCTGTGCATCTTCTGTCTACAGCATGTCCAAGCTTTTGCTCATTTGCAGATCCTTATGCAACTTCTGTTCTTCGTCTTGCAGCTGTGCAGGGCCAGGGGCAGTTGGCAGGGGCCATGATTGCCAGTGATCTGGCCTTAGGGCATTACAAGGCCTTCAGATTCCTAATGCAGCCTTTAAGTCAATGTTTGGCAGCACAGCTGCCAGAAGAGCAAGCAAGCTGAACTGCTGATGCTGATTCGCTCTGTAGGGGCAAGGGCAGCTGGCAGGGGCTATTGTGGCCAGCAGCCTGGCCCTAGGGCACTGCAAGGCCTTCAGATTCCTGGTGAAGACTTCAGGCCAATGCCTGACAGCACAGCCACCAGAGGAAGGAGCAATCCTGAAGAAAAGGAGTGCAGAGTCAAGCAGCTATAGGCGGCGTGAGAACTGGGGGTTGATCCAGGCACAAGCAGTTGGCCAGGATGCAGCAGGTGCGCCTCTTTGTGCAACAACATTGACACCAATTGAGTGACGACAACCATCTCGACTAATGACAAAAGTAGCACAAGCAGCAGCAGCAGCAGCAACAGCAATGCTTGAGCTACCAATTGAACGTCATGGCAAGCAGCTCTGAAATCTCCAAGGCGAACTTCCTGCCAGCTGGTCCTGTGTGCTGTTTGAGACAAATTGGAGACCTTCATATACGTGTGCGTCTCAAGTGCGCATCAATCCCTGACAGGGCTTCCCCTGAGTAAATGATTTTGCTGGCGAGGCAAACCAGCAGGCACATCAGATCATCTGCTTCAGGTCTTGGAGTTGTGCTGCAGGAAGCTTTGCTTGGAAGCCTGGCATTGCAGATGCTGTGTAGAGCTGGAGCCTGCCCAGAACTGTTTGCCAGCCCCTGAAAGTGTTCTCAGACTTTACCAAAGGAGCAGCCTTTATCAGCAGCCCATGTGTGGATACTTTCACTGGTTAGGCAGTTCAGCACCCAATCAAAGTATTGTTCCTGCTGCAGGGAGCTTTGCTTGGAAGCCTGGCATCGCAGATGCCGTGCAGAGCTCGAACCTACCCAGAACTGTTTGCCAGCCCTTGAAGACTTTATCAAACTTGAACAAAGGGGCGGCCATGCTTGACTTGGCAGCAGAGCATGGCACAGACTGGGAGCAGCTCCTGACGCAGTGCCCAGACTTGAAGGTAGAAATGAACTAAGCCCTGATTGACTGCTTTGCAAAGCATCCAGGTCAAGTCTGTCAGGCTCTGTCGAGCAGTGTGTAAAAGCCTTGTTGAACATGGCCAAAGGGGCAAGTGTGCTTGACCTGGCAGCAGAGCATGGCACGTATTGGGAGCAGCTCCTGATGCAGTGACCCGATTCACAGGTAGGTCTTGCTCATGTTCATCACGTGAAAAGTCCTGCCTGGCAGATTCAGTCCTCTGCAAGGTTTACCATCTTTGAAAGTGTTGTGCGCAAATGCAAGCAGCAGCCTGTCAGCGTATCATACTTGACTGTCCGTGTTGGTACAGGGTATGACCATCATACCAATGATGAGTCAAATGCCACTATCAGCATCAACAGCAGCAGCAGTGGGGAAAGGAGAAAAAGAAGAAGAGGGAAGTCAGCATCGGCAGCCTGACACTTTGCTAGTCAGGGTATCCTTTGTAGGCGACATGTTTCTGCAGCCATGCTTCCTCTTCACCCCTCTGCCAAATGCCCACGCAGCCACAGTCAGGCAGCAGCAGGCAAAGCCACAGCAGATTTTGACCACAGCAGATTTGGCTAAAAGAGCTCAGTCGCAGCATAACAGGCAGGGCAGAGGGCAGCAGCAAAGGGCAAATGGCTCTGCTGAAGGGCAGAACCTAGGCCATGTGACAGGTCTGCATAGTCAGCCTGATGAACTGCCGTCGTTCAGTAAGGGGGAACTAGTCAAAGGGCAGCTACGAAAGGCAAAAGGGACGTTGAAGGGAACTTCTCATGGGCCCGAAAGGCAACAGGCAACAGCCCAAACGACATTAATGGGCAAATTTCCTCAGGCACAGGTTGATGCGCCACAGCAACCGCCGTCTGATTCTGAAGCCAAAGCTGGGTCTATGCTGAACCACATCGACATGCGCCAGAGCATCAAGTCACGCACAGAAATCAGGTGAGGCTAAGAGTGCTGGACAGGCACACTCTCTATGCAGGGGATGTTAGACATGCTGGCATGCAAAAAGAGACTGATAATTTGCAGCTCATGAACTTATTTCTGACGCTCAAGGATGAAAGGTCAATGCAGATGTGACTTTGCAGAAGAAAGACATTTGTACCTCACTTTAAGTGATGCTGTTGAAAGCAAGGTTAACAAAACTACATAGTGATCTTGTTGTTCTTGCTCAGGGTTGCTCAGGGATTTCATTCTTTGTTAGGGGTCTCAAGTCTTGTTGATCCTGCTCATAGTCTCAATCATTTCATTGTGCAGGAAACGGCAGCATGCAGATCCCAGGTGGAAGACTGACAAGAGTGAGGTCAAATTCGACCACAAGGGCCTCTTCAAAGCAGACGTTTCTGTTCACCACGCCCTTCTAACTGCGTCCCTGCAAAGCTATTGCTCAGCCTACTTGGGTAAGTCTAGTCCTGACAGCCAAGACAGGCTCAACAGCTCAGCAGGCACAGCAGCAGCTCACAAGTTTGATCCAAACTTGGCAGCTCAGATGTCTGGCAATGTGTGGGGGTTTGCTGACATGGATGAGCGCCTGACAGCTGCTGGGAGGCTGCAGACTAGCTATGACGAAGCTGAGGATGCTGTGGCACCGACGCGACTGCCTTTTCTACAGGTACTGTCATTGACTTGCTGTGTCAATTCCAATATCAAGATGCTTGATTGATTGATTGATTGCTTTGACATCTGCGCCTGCGCGAACGCAAGGTAGGTGATAGTTATCCCTCACCCTGGCGTGTTTAATCAGCAAGATGCTTGCACAGCAGTATAGGTTCTATGTATGTATGCTTGTGACAGCATACTTCCAGGGATCCCAGCATCTGCTAGAGCCTGCAATTGAGTGCATCTTACCACACCTCACACCCAGAACATACCTCTATCATTTTACGGCCATCCTTGCTTCCCTTGAGAATCTTGCGTATTCAAGCTTTCACAAGGTCCCGACACTCCTGCACATTCAGTGTGAGATTATGCTTCTGCCAACCATCTATTGCAGGCAGCCACAATTGTAGATGAGCCACAAGCACAGGACAGATTTGCAGCCCACAATATCCAGATCACCCTTGGGCTCATACCCCCATATTCTCAATGCTGAAGAGGTACCAGCATCATTTTTCTGTGGCACTACCGGCAGCCACAACTGTGAATGAGCTGCAAGCACAGGACAGGTGGACAATGCTGAGTCCCGAGTGAACTTGAGCTCAAACTACCTCCCTCTCAATATGTGGGGGTACCAGTCCCACACCTCATGACTCTCTAGCTTTGCATTGCAGGCAGCCACGACTGTGGATGAGCTGCAAGCACAGGACAGATGGGCGGCGCCAGATGCAGAAGGTCAGCTGGCACCCTTTGAGGCTGCTGTACCTGTGCCAAAATTCCGGCCACCTAATAAGGCCGCTGCTGTTGCCAGAGCTCTCCCAATCGTGACAGCTGCATACAGGTATGACTGTAGCTTGCAAAGCTGTACGCAATGTTGCAAAGCCCACAACTGCTGGCGCTTGTCGGGACTGCACCTGGAACAGTATTGAGGCTTGGGTGTGACTAAGGCAGTGCAACAGACAACAGGACGAGTACATACAGAGCGCCCAGGAGCAATGCTAAAGCGGCCAGCAGCAGCAATGCAGGCCCAGCTGCAGCCCTCCTCACTGCTTGTCTCCTCCTGGATGTATGTCAGCTTTGTGTTTGCAGCACATGCAGAGCCAAGTCGACAGAGACTGGAGCATCTGCTTGCAGGGTGTTGAAGGGGGATGCTGAAGCAGCCAGCAGCAGCACCGCAGGCCCTGCTGCAAACATCGTCAGCTGTGCAGGCAGTGCAGGCATTGCTGCAGTGGCTGCAGCCCACCAGGATGCTGACGAGATAAGCAATGTCAATGTGATTTTGTCTGGTCCCATGCAAACAGTGGACTCTGTGCATGCAGGGCGCTAAGAAGCAATGCTGAAGCAGCAAGCAGCAGCGCCTCACATCCTGCTGCAAACATCCTCAGCTTTGCAGGCAGTGCTGGCATTGCTGCACTGGCTACAGCCTGTCGGGATGCCAGTATCAGAGGAAATGGTGATGTTGTGATCAGTGAGGGCAGGAGCATCCCCTTAGCAGCGTGGAAGGGTGTCAGCCTGGGGCCTGAAGCAAGGTCAGAGCCGTTTTCTGTGCCTTGCATGGAGTCACAGGTCGACATCGTGACAAGTATACACAGTGATGCATGACAACAGGGAGTAGCGCTGTGATGTTCAGTAAGGCAAGAAGCATCCCCTTGGCATCATGGGTGGGGCCAAGCCTAGGCCCTGAGCCAAGGTCCACCACATGACATGTACTGTCATGAGGTCAAGATTAGAGGATCCCTGTATCAGCATTGTGATAGGAAGTAGCAATGTGGTGTCCAGTGAGGTCAAGACCATACCATTGGCATCATGGGGGGGCTGCAAGGGTAGGGGCTGTTGTGGTCAGCCTAGGCCCTGAGCCAAGGTCAGGAACATGACATATGCACTATTATGACTTCAACACTGGAGTTGCAATTGTAAACCATCTCGGGGCATGCCTGCTACGCATGAGATTGCTCTTGTTTCTGTGAGACCTCTCTGCATGCGTTGAGGTATGCCATGGTTGACTGCAGGTCTACTAAAGCCAGCAGCAGTGGTTTGGCTCAGCCTGACAGCCAGGCCTCAGTCCATCTGACTCAGCCATCTCAGGGCATGCCTGCTGGCCAGAGCAGGACCAGCATACCCCTTGTTCAAGCTGACAGGTTTGTGCTTGCCCTTGGGAATGCCCTTGTGAGCGTGCTGCGCATGATAGCCATTGTGCAGGAATCTTCACTCGGACTGCAACTGCATGTACACGCATGCAACCTGAATCAGACTGCAAATGCATGCTCATGCACAAAAACTTATTCAAGCCTGTTACTGCATTCCAGCACGTGACTGCACTGAACAGGGCCACAGCAATCAAGGGTGGAAGGATCAGCACAGAATCATTGACTTAAGACCTCATGCTGGCTTAAGGGCTGATTGCTGGTGGACAGGTTGCATGCCCTATCACTGCTGCTCACACTGCAGCAAGATGCTCAAACAATGTTTGCTGCATGCAAAGTCTGGTGAACAACGTTTCCACCAAATGAGCGCAGGGTCAGTCAGCATTGCATATCCACCAACTCATGCTAGTTTGCAGAGTGGTTGGGGTGGGACAGCTGGCAGACCCTGTCACTGCTGCTCATACCTCAGCAGGCTGCTAGGAGGTTTGCTGCATGCAAATTTAGTCACAATGGTTCCAGCAACTGAAAATGGGAAAGCTTGAAACAGCGGTTCCAACAAGATATGCTTCTTTCGCAGGGTAGTTGGGGGTGGACAGCTTGCATGCCCTGTTACTGCTGCTCATACGTGGTCTGGAGATCCAGTACTGCCTCCGTCTCAACAGCCCATGCTGCATCTCAAGAGCTATTATGCTGAAGTGGTAAGTGTTGCTACCTCACTCTGCTGTCACAGCATGCAAAATAGATCATCCTTGAAAGTGATCTTGGCACCGAGTGAAGCCTCGTGTACTGGGCTTTCTGTGACTTGCTTGTCTTTGGATCTGCCTCGCACAACCTGTCTCTTGGCAGCGTAGGGTGCACTGATGCTGTGAAATGATTCTGTGCTTCTTTATGACGAGCAAAGAATTGGCTCTGTGAGAAAAAGATTGAAAAAAGAGTATCCAAGCCAAAGGATGTGCTGAAGCCGACATTCAGCTTGCGTGCACAGAACTGCATCAAGCTGCATCAATTGTTGGATCTGAGGATCTATTTGCATATGCATCTTTGCCATGCTGTGATGATCCTAGATCACAGTGCAGTGTCCATTCATTATGCTGTTGTGGCACGGTGCAGGGGGACAGTCAGGAGCAGGACGACATACAAGAGCTTGAAGACTTATGGCTTGCTGCACATGGACAGCAGCGCAGCAATCAAGCAGCACAGTCCAGCCAAGGTCTTACTGCTGGTAAGCGCAAATCACTGTACATATTTACAGTTGATGTATGTCATGGTATGTTGACCTGTTGTTCACTACTGTGACATGCTCAAGACCTGTCAGCATCATGCTGGACCTGACATTGTCTGTTTGATGTAAATTTATATGACAAGCACTTGATCAGCTGACTGAAGGATGGCTTGTGCTTGTCATGGATTGCAGGTCAGCGCACTCCTGCAGCAGGTTCAAATGTGGCCCAAGCAGGCAGGCAACGGCAGCAGCAACCAACCCCAGCATCCCTGACCAGATCTGCTGCTGTTGGCTCCCAGCCAAGTCAAAACAGGGCAATCGCCAGCACATCAGGCGCTGGTTTGAACAATCAATCAGCTGCCAAAGCATCTAGACATGCTTCCGACCGAAACCCCAGCACAGAAACCAACCAGCTCAAGTCCCCAAAGGCAAATGAATCCAAGCAACCACAAAAGAGAAAGTCTGTTCAGTTTGCGGCAACGAATCAACCTGAAAGAAGTCTGCTGGATGTCATTGCTGAGAAATGGAAGCGAGACAAAGAGCAGCAACAACTTTTGGAGCAGCCAACACAGACACCTGCATCGCAGGCAGCAGCTGACACAGTGCCGCCTTCGAAGTCACAGTTGACAGGAAAGTCCAGTGCAAAGCGAACAAAGCCATCTGCCAGCTTTGTGGAGGGGTTCTAGGTCGTGCAATATGCCAGTCATCTGTTTTGGAAGTTAGCATTGTTGTTCTGCTTTTGTTAGCCGGCAGACGTCTGGCTTGAGTGGTCACTCATCCCTTTCAGTTCAGCTTATTGAGACGACAATTGTTTTCGTCCTGTTTGGGGCCTATTGTACACCAATACTAGCCACGGGTAAACGCAGTACTGGAACGAGGTGTGTACAATTTTGTACAAAAGGCTCCTGCACTTTGACATGTATCGACTTCGTGACTACTTTAACTGACAGTTGCATCTCAACCGTAAAAGGGTGACTAAGAACCGTTAAAAAACATCATTAGATTGAAGCAAATCATTGAATGAAGTTTGCAATGACGGCACGATGTGAGCTCATGAGGCTGTGTTGGGCAAATGCAAAGGTGCCGAAAATTTGATGTGTCATCATCTACGTTCGCAAAGCACGCAAATTGTGCTGTTGGCCTGCACTGGACATGGTGAGAACCTGCGCCAGTCTGGCTTGCATGCATTCCAGCAACTCTTGACCCTGAGCTTGGCTGAGCCAAGCATCTAGCTGCTCAGCTTGGGCTTGTTGCTCCTGCTGTTGTGCATCCTGAATGCGTTCTGTCAACAGTGCACCCAGCTCTACAAACTTCTGCTCAAGCCGGGATGACACATAAGCTGCTAAAGCTGCGTGCATGTATTGCAGTTCCAGCAGCAATTGCAGCAAGCCGCCAACACTGATGTCTGATAACTGCATCTCTACTGCGCTCTTGAATGACTGCAGTATGTGTTGCAGCAAGCTTTGGATCACTTCCTGCCTCTGTTCTGATGGTAGTGTGTGCATCTCTGCCCGCACGCCAATCTAGCATACAGATACATCAAGTCACAACAGGTGCAGGTGTGGTGCATGTTCAGAGGCTCCCATGACAGGATACCAATGCAAATGTAAAGCATGTTCAGAGGTCCACGTGATGCTTGCCTTGCACACTGTGTGCCAGCATAATTGTCGGCAGAATGTAATGCATACATCATGGCGTCCAGCAAAACAGCATCATGCCAAGCGCATACAGCATGCATGTGTGCCAATGCATTTGCAGGTGATGCAGCTTCGACTTCTCCTATACATCAAACATGTTTGTTTTTTCTGTGTGAGCAGCTTGCATAGAGTATGATGCTCACCAGGCTGAAAACGAGCTGCAGGCAAGAGTCCCTCAGCTGAGTTGGAGGTTGCGCATACGGCCAAACATCCATGTCCTCTTGCAGAAAACTTTGCAGGACCTCATCCAGCCGCTTGCTCTTGCTGCTGATGTATGCTGTCATGATCTGCTCCTCCACCTGAACAACACCAGAACAAGTCTTCGTCATGGGCAAGAGTTTCGTCTCTGTCGAGGGCTACCTAGTTGCGGAACTTCCCTCTATTACTAGATTGCTAGGCTGTCTTGACAGCTCATGTGTAGTGCTGCTGTGCATGATGTTGACGCAGTGCATCAACCAGTCGGTGGCGCGCTCAATCCCAGCCACAATCGCTTGGTGTGCTGCTGAGCAAGATGAAGATGCATTACATCAGGAAAATAATGGAGAAGTATGAGCATGCTATCTGTTAGGGACTGGAGTCGCTGTGCATGATGCCCAAGCAGCATAACAAGCACAGATTGCTGTGGCTGATCGTGCTGATCAACCACAACCACCTGACAGCTGACGATGCTGACCGGACTTTGTGCTGTGTCACTTGCTTTTGACTGGTGCGCAGCAGCGCAGCAAGGAATGTATCTGAGTCAGATAGCCTGTACTCTACATTTCTACTGCACCTGACTTGTTAAGTTCAGTGCAGAAGGTTTTGTTCCTTATCTGCAACATGTAGGCTGCTACTGGCAGCTTCTCCATGAATAGTCAATCAGCTGCCACCAGATGTTTGCCAAAGCTCGCCAACCGCAGCAGCATCTTTTGTTACAGTGTATGCACTGGCATACAGATCCCAATGCCATGCTCTGATAGCTTCGGCGGCAAAGCAGTGAACTGCCCGCAATAATTGTCATATCTGGCGTGATAGCAAGTGTGCCAAAGCAAGAAGACAAAGTGACCACATGCGGTTAGTTGAGGCTCACCTCTTGCAGCTCTGTCTCACATTGCTCACTCAGTTCTTGCAGCTGCTCCTGCTGACCGTCTGCTGCGAGCCAGTACTCATACCTGCGCAGCAATAAATTGTTACTGAAAGAGGCTTTGCGTTCAAGCCCTAGCTAGCCCTTTGCCTTAATGCACGTGCAGCTGGTAGAGAACATGAGCAGAACAGCAGCATTGGTGCAGGAAAATCTCCAGCATCACTGAAGACTTTGAAGCAAAGCAACACGATATCATTGGTATTTGTCCATATCAAGTGCAGGATCTGTTTTCATGCACTGGCAACGTGTGTGGACTCTGATTCCTGAAGTTTTAATGGTAACAGGCCATGCCTCAAAATCTTGACAGCTCTGATAAAAAGGTGCAAAGAAGACTCTGCCATGCTCACATACTTGATCAGCGCAAAGCTCGACACCCTAGTAACATACATGCGCAACAGCTGATATACAACTCTACTCATGCCTTGCATACTCGCCTGCTCAGCACATGGCTCAGCACTTTGGTGCGCACATACGCACAGTTGCTGTGGTGCAGCAGCAGCTGGGCATCTGTTACCGCTGGTGCCTGGGGCTGTGCCTGAGGTTCTGCCAGGGATTCAATTTGATCCTCATCAGGCTCCGTTGCTGCTTCAGCTGGCTGTGGCAGCAGTCTGGCTGCTGACTTTGCGCTGCGGGTGAAGGCTTGGAAGCAGTCGTGCAGAACAAGGCGAAGCTCAGCCGATAAGGACTCTGCATCAACAGCACATGAGCCTGATGACATGTGGGTGACATCTCAAGGGAGGGTTCTTGAAGCTTGAGTCAATGAGTTTGTGCATGATTGGCTGATTGTTGCTGAGCTGGAAGCTTAATCTCACGTTGCACAGCACCACATCTTATTGTAGGTGATGCCGAATCCCACCATCGTGGCCATTGATGCAAGCTTTGAGCAATGTTTGGTGTTTAGTGAGCTTGAAACAAAATCATTGCGGTGCAATTTGCTTCACTGGCCTGTCTACAGCTTCAAAGCCATCATATCTCACCCTTGTGGCGATCAGGTCTCAGAGTTGTCAGTGCGCAGGTGCACGCTGATTCAGCTCAAATTCAGCAGACGCAATTCGCAGTGTGAGCCTCAACAGCATACGTCAAACTATGTGAAAGACTGCCCAGATTTTCAGGAAGGAGAGCAGTGCGTACCTAGACCTGTGATTCCAGCTTGCTCAGCCTCAGTGAAGATGGCTCTCAGCAGCGCCAGGTGCTTCTGGAGCAGCGCTGCTAAAACACGGGGAATTGAGGCAGCACCACCTGGATTGCAACAAGGCCACACATCCGTAGAATTGAGTCTTGTACACATGTGTTGCGCAAACAGAAGGTGGCAGGCAGGCAGGCAGGCAACCTGAAGGCATGCAGCCCAGAAGAGGGCTTTGTGGATGCACCTCATACCTGAAGCATTCTGATGCGGCAAGTAGCCCTGTGCCTCTTGCTGCAGAAGTTGTCGGGTGATGCGGTTGCTGCAGGAGGCACGCATGCTCTGGAAACACAACTTGCCAGCCTCTTGTAATACCTGCACAACTCCAGCAGCACTGAATCAGCAAGAAAGGCTGCAGGATCATGGGCAAGGAATACACAGCAATATTGGCACGATGGTGTGACTGCAATTGATGCTTTTACTGCCAACGGACGCTGGCTTAGAAATTTACCGAGAACATGGCTGCATCTCATGGCTACTGTCTACTACTGCCAAAAGATATACTGGGACTCCCTGAACACTTACATTAGACTGCTAACTGGCATTGCATGGGCAGCTTTTCAGTGATATTGTACCAGCTTAATGGCTAAGTCAGTTGTGAATCAGCACTCCATACATACTGTTAGCGTCTTCATAATGTCACACAATGTGTATCGCCAACAAGACCACATAAACAAACATTGTGGTACTCAGCAAAGCGGTCTTGCCTGGGTCAAAGTGAGCAGCAAGCCAGGCAGCTCTGACACTTCAAACATGCTCTTGCAACCCTGGGCGATCAGCTGCACAGCACCTAAGAAGGTGTCTCCTTGCGTCTCAGCCTGGCTCAAGCGTCCCAAGACTCCCGCAGCCCTTGCCCTACATCATTGACAGCAACAGTAAGAGTGACAACAGCAGCAATGGTAGCATTCATAGCAGTAACAACAGTAGCAGCAACAGTGACTGTGACTGTGGCAGTGACCATGACAGTTAAGGCAACAGTGAAAACAACAGTAATGATGACAAAGTAATGTAAAATGACAAATTGACAGACCATTTACAATTTGAGCAAGCTGGATGAAGTGTCACAGACATAGTAAGGCAGCCTGTCTTGAGTGAGCTGCATACCTAAAGTCAGACAAGGCATCTTGCAGCAGGGAGACAGCAAGGGGCTGTGCATTGCTGACCATGGTCTGTGCTGCTGTGCTGATGCCACTCATAGGACCTAAGTGCTCCTGCAGGACAAGATCTCTTTGCTCAATGCACACTCAGAAAAAGCTTTTGACCAACAGGGATTCCACCAGCATCCTTCAGCAAATCCATGGAAAGTGGTTCACCCATGTGGGTTTCACTGCCCACATGCAGATGTTGAGGCCAGGGCAGACATGACAAAAGCAATGAGACTCACAGCATGGCTGCAACAACTGCAACAAGCGCAATGTAACCTCCGACTCACCTGAACAAGCTGCCAAACTTGAGGCAGACGATCAACAGCCTGGCCAGTCAGCTTTGCCAGGAACTGCAGCCATAGCCCTGCTTCTGCTGCAGAAGTGGTGGCATCAGGCATCAAGCTTGTGGATGTACTCGCAGGCTGCATTCTAGCCTCTGCTGACTGGTTGCTTTGGGTGTTTGAAAGCCCCAACGCATCCTGCATGACATGCTGGATATGCTGGCTGGAGGCAAGAGACTGTTACAGGGAACACGCAATACGCACATGTTTGTTTCAGCACGTTGAGGATGCTGCCCTACTTGATTGCCGACATGAGAAGAGGCTACTGACACAAGGGTGGACTCGTGATAGGGTTTCATGATTGGGACAATGTCTCCAGCAAAGGGTTTGTGCAATCCTGTATGGTTCTGTAGTGACTCTGATGCAAATCGCAACCTGGTTGCAGAGCAGTTGGGCCTTGCTGAGCCTCTGCATTGACACGCATTGGGTTGAGAACCTTTCGTGCACATCCCAATACCGCCTTCAAACATTGAGCCCTACCTTGTCCAATTTCCCAACAAAATGACCAGTACAAGAATGCTAAGGGTGTTGCAAACCCAATGCATTGGTGTCAGGACTTGATCAGCAATGTACCTCATGACCGCCTTGTAGGTGTTGCCACTGCACATCTGACGCCTCCTGCTGCGCTTGGGCCTGCATGAGCTGCTTCAGGGAAGCCTTGTGCTTGACCTCAGCAGCTGCAAATGTTTGCTTGACATGAGCCGTCTGCACAGCATACAAGGCTATTCAGTGCCCATTCAAGCTCCTTTGTCTTCTGTACTTGAGTTGTACACAAATGATACGTCAAGACACTGTACATTGGAATGACCAGCAGCTTGCCCAGGGCATTGGTCCCGTGATGGACGTAGATGGTCCTTGAGCTGTGCAACAATCTAAAGTGCAAAGCATTCACAGAAGGCAATGCAGCTGAGAGAGGACACTCTGAGTACTGTCGTTGAGCCTTCCAGCAGCACACATGACTTAATGCTCAAGCTCAGATATGCCTCTGTCACAGACGCCATGATGTATATACACCACATGCGCATACTGCGACTGTTCGTGCACCTCTGCAAAGCTTGTGTCTACATGTATGCTGACAAACACAGTGTTGCAGCCAGATTTTGTGGCTTCTGCGGACTTTGACCCCAGACCCACCTGAACTTCCAGGAACAGCCTTGACGGGGTCTAGGCGATGAGTAGAGAGCGCTTCCTATGCATGCAGGAGTGACAGGTGCTTCATGAGGTTTGCTTATGTACCACCAATACAGTGAGGGGTTGACCAGGTACCCACCTGGGCTTCCAGGAACAGCTTGATAGGGTCCAAGTGGTGCGTGGAGCGAGCTCCTTCTGCATGCAGGTGCAGCAGGTGCTTCATGGCGTCAGCAGCCTGCCGCACGGTCACATAAGGGCTCCTCAACAAATTGGTCAGCTTGGCTGTCATCATGTCCACCCCCTGCAGGGCAAATGCAAACTTATGCCCCATGTGCGACTGCATGCATTTGGTTATGGCGTCTTGTGGCGTCTTTAGCCTGCTGCGATGTCATGAGGGCTCCTTGATAGGTTGTTCAGCTTGGCTGTTGTCATGTCCACCCCCTGCAACAGGCAATTGCAAGTTTGTGTCCCCTGCCCCGCTGCATGCATCAGTTGAATGCACAGCACATGCATACAATGGAGTTGTGCAAAGTGAGTGCCAAACCTCTCAGCGCCTCCAACCTTGAGATTTTGCTTGCCAATGCTGGCATTTATACTATCCATTGATGAGGGAACAGTACAATTGAGCTGCCATGGCCAGTGAAGCTGCAGCTACACATGCACAATGACATGACGTTAGACTAGATTCTATACCAAGCTTGATGCTGAACTTTTTGCTACATGAGCACGGCAAATTTGCTGCTATAGTCGTTTGACACGCAGAGCAAGCGTGGCCTGAGATGGCGCGCAACAGGCGTGGATCTGGACTCAAAACTTCAACGTCTGGCTCAAGTTATGTCACATGCTTAGGTAAGTCAGACTAACTTGCATTCAAACAGAAGACGTGTGCAAGACAGGAGACGGCAGAGCACAATGATACACATTGGTGTCTACAGTGATTTCTCTTTGTAACAACTGCTTTGGTTACAAAGAGGCTTGTCCCTACATGGAGTTGTCCTTACTTAAAGGGACCACTGCAGTCAGACTACAGCAATTGGCTCTCAGTGGCATTCTCCTCACGTCATGAGTGTCCTTACATTGAATGTCCTTACACAGAGACGTCACTGTACCTTGTCCACTTCCAGGAACAGGTTGTGCCAGACGCCCTCTGTGGGCCCTTCAGCCGCCACATCAGCCATGATGCCCTTGGCTTTGCGATACTCACTCACCACCTACATGGCCAACAAGCCATCATCATTCACTGCTGCAACATGTCTGCAGGTGATACTTCTGGTCATGGCTGCAGCACATGTTGCAGCAGTGTGAGGTGCTAAGCATGGACGTGCCCTCCATCATGCACAGCTAGCAAAGCCGGCCTGGGCCATATGCATGTCAGCAATGTAGGCTGGTCAGCTGTGAGGTGTTGTCCACAATACGGGGTCAGCCAGGATGCTGGTCTCTCAGGTCCCAGTCCATGAGTGACAGTTGACACTGGCGAAAAGCAAAAGAGAGGCTTGCATGCCTGGCTTAATCCACAAGGTGTAAGGCAGCTGACATGTCAAGTCTGTGCAAATCATGATGCAACTCAGAATCTGCTTGAACACAAGCAGGACATCACGTTTGTTGTAAGCAGACTTCAGACGCAAACGTTCCAGCGCAAACTCTGCCGCTGACACATCCACAAGGCAGTTTGCTGACATCAAGTGTTGCTTCTTAGGCATCAGGATTGCAGCATGGTGCATTGCTCACCGTGTCAAAGTCCCCACGCTCAGTCTCCTGCATGATCCGGGTGGGCAGGCTGAAGAGGGCCTCGTAGCGCCGCAGCAAGCCCATGACGCTTTTGATACGGTCGCTCATGCTGGCCCTCTCTAGCATGCTGGCCACTGCCCGCTTTGCTTCTTGCTGAACCTGCAGATGAACAGCCCAGGCAGGTCAAAATCAGCTGTGTCGCAAGCTGACAAGAATTGTGTCAGCCAAGGGAACAGGTTCAGATGATGATATCAGACAAACCAGCTTGAGACGTGCAGAAAAAAGAGCGCAGCACTGCTTGGGTGCTTGTCAGCCAGAACCAGTTGGCTTTGAGCATGGATCTGCAAGATGAAGAGTTAGCTCTTGCATAGTTGCATGTGCTTAAGCGAGTATGACAGATGCACAGGCCACTTGATTTGCTGCTGAGCTGACAGGGACAAATTTCATCGGCCTGTTTCACTACAGCACTGCACTGCAGATCGGTACAGCGCTAGCAGCGACCACTGTATAGCACGCAGGAGCTATGGCCTTACATCTGTGACAGCTGCGACCATATCAGCAGTGCTGGCTCCATCTGCACTGTCCCCGTAGTCTCCCTCGGCCTTCCTGAGCCTCATATGAATGTCATCAATGGTGCTCTTACAGCTGATGAACCGCTCGAAGTTGTCCTTGACCTGCAGACCATGAGAAACTGAATCAGCAAGTACAATAGCAACTTTGTGGGTCACCATGCTTTGAGCAGCTGTAGACGTGACTGCAGTTTGGCTTGACAATCAGACACAGGTGTGCAGTCCAAGCATTGCAAGAGACATTGCATGTTACTGTGCTTGTTGCAGACTGATGTTGAGCAGATTTTGCCATCGAAATGAAGCTGCCACATGGTTTGGCATGCGAATTTGTAAGTGCTGAGGAATGGCGGGCTTTTGACTTCAGTCAGTCAGCAGCTGCGACGGAATGCATGTCAGCTGCATGCAATGAGCATGTCATGCAGCGCTGAAGCTGACTTGCCAAATCTTTGAGCTGGCCTGTACGCTCTGAAACTTCAAATTTCAGGTTGGCCTGGCCTGTCTTCAGGTCAGACAGTGTGGTGTCCCCATGCAGGATTGCCAGATATATGGCAGCCTCAAAGCTGTCTTGAGTAGGCATGACCTGCAGCAGTTTTGAATGAAGTTATGCAATTGATGCAGCGAGTGGCAAACAGCTGAGTAAGCAGCCCACAGAATGAGTATTTACAGAACAACAGCTGCGAGTAAAAGCAAAAAGTTGTTGCTGTTGCAAGAATCACCAAAGCGCACATCGCTACATTCTGTGCAAGGACTGATATTTGCACTGTTCAACCATGCACAGGTGAGCAACAGATACCCATCCAGCTTTGGGACCTCACCTGCTGCCTGTACTCTTCGATGTTTCCTGACAGATCCAAGAAAGGCTTTGTTGCTGCTGCCTTGACTGCGTCATTTGCTGCTTCCTTGGTGTTGCGACGATTGATGTTGCCCTTCCTGACCAGAAGAGCATCCTGAACAGTTGACCACAATGAGCAAATGTCTAAAACGGCTGATCTCATGAGTTGACAGCAATGCACCAGAAGGAACACTTACATTGCGTTTTGGAATACCAAACCTTGCAGCTGCTCTTTCTTGGCGTACCTGCATGCAAAACCAAGTATGCATGCAAGTATAGAAGTCTGAGTCAGGGAGCTGCCATCTGCTGCGCCTTGACAGACAGGCTGCTTGGACAGGCTCGCACAGCACAAGGGCACTTACCAATCGCAAGCCATGTGCGTCTATTCTGCCCATTCCCAGTGGGTCTTGACTGTCAGCCTCAAGGGCAGCTGCCTGCCAAGCCAGTCTTGCAGCTGCCTCTCCAGAGTCATTTGACGGCACTGCATGAGTGGAGATATTCAAAGACACCCGCTGTGACTCATTCTCCTCTACCTCCTCCCAAGCGCGTGGGCCTTCAAAACTCGCTGGCTGATCGTCCTGGATCTCGTTTGCTTCCTCAGGTGGGTCATCCTCTATGTCCAGCATTTCAAGCTCATCTGGATCAGCTTCAGCAGACATACCCTCTGGCGTGCTGGGCCTCAGCACGTTACTGACACGGATCAGTACAGGGAACCCGTGCTCAGGTGCCAGATTTGCGCTGCAGTCTAGCGACGAGTTGCATCGGCGGGTGCGATCATCATGATAACAGCGCGAAAAGCAGCTACGTCAAAAATCAAGATCGGTGCACAGTGCGCGACAACATCCTTCAGCGGGACTGTTTCAGAGACATCATTGGCGGTGCTCAGACATGCTTGCCATTCTCGAGGACAGTAAAGTCTTCGCTTCAATTGCTTCCGCAACACCAACGAGGCGCGAAAGTAAGGGCAGTAGGTCAGGGAGAGTTCAGACTGACTTGAGGAATCGCCATAGAAAGAAGAAGACGGACACATGCCTGAGCCAGTTGACTGAAGACGAGTCATCACTTTGCCTTCATGTCTTAGCAGCACAAGCAAAGCATGACTTTGTGCAATTCGGAAGACCTTTCCAGATCTGGCAATTGCATGCAGTTTAATAAGAGGTCTTCCAGTCAAGTCATCGTCATGGGGTCAGGGCACTCAATGATTGCCACGGAATTGGGGTCTAAGCCCAGAGCGTCAAAACAGCACAGCCTCATGCATGAACAACAACGGAGCACCGACATGCGTTGTGTCAGTCTCAAGCTGTGCCTGATCTGGCCTAACTCATGCTTGCCTAATCTGGCCAAATGCTCTTACAACTCATATTGAGAAGCTGCTGTGGAAGGCGCAGTCCTGAGCCTGGTCGGATAGCGACGCTGCAAACCGTGGCCGGCTCTCTTCCCTGCAACAGGCAGCAAAGTGTCCCACGACTGTATTTGCGTGTTGTCGATACGCCGAATCCCTGTTGTCTGGAACTCCTCTTGATCTGTCCCACCAAGCATTGAAAAGGGCATGAACATGGACATGCAAAGCACTGGGACAGCAACCACTCTGTGGCTTAATGTTCAGGTGCCATTCGACAATGTCAGCCTACTGTTGTACACAAGAGTCCGGCAGCAAGTTCTTGCTGCAGTCGCTGTTTGCTGGTTGACGTCACACCGATGCTCTCCCTTTTGTCTTGTCATTTCAGTTGAGATTGGGACTCGTCGGAGACCACCGCGACATAGCTGAACTCAACACAGCAACTCAAGCTACCCGACGCCTTCTTTTGCTTGGAACACTTCTACTTGCCAAATAGAGCTAAACATGCTGCTTCCTGCAGCTATTGCGTCTTCTGGCTTCGATGGCAAATCTTTCAGATTGCAATTCCATGAAAGTCACTTTTGACCTTGAGTAATTTGAGTAAGTCGCTGAGCAAGCACAGCATGTTGAGAACACCCTTTTTTGCGCCGGACCTGACTTTGATTCTCACTGTCAACATGTCTGCAGGCAGGTGGCCATCATTTGTACTGCAAGCAGACAATTCAACAGGGTCACTAAGCAGAAGTGCCACCGCTTCCCAGTGTCTTTGCGCACAGACGTTCTACTTCAATGCTGCTGTGCCCCTTCAAAGCCGATGCCAAATTCTGCCTCTTGGTGCAGTCATGCAGCTCCTCTGCAGAGTATGGCTTGGTCGCCGTATGCCAACAACTGTTGCTGATTCAGTGTTGCCTGCAGGCGGAACATGAGCACAGCCAAGATCACAGCCTTGGCCGACAGCTTCACTCTGCTCTTCTGCAGCAACAGGCCACCACTTACAGGTTGAATTGCCTTCCAGGTGACTTCATAGCTGTTGCTAGCCACCACCGCTAGCATTAGTGCAGTGTGCCGCATGCATCTTTTTGAGCATGTTCAGTAGAATTTTGACGCTTCTCAGGCGATCATGTCTGCTGTGCATACTGCAATGGTTGGATGAGTGGTACCGTCACCAAAAATGAGTACACAGCTTCCTCTTTTGCCAATGTTCCCCTGTGCTTGCAATCTCTGCAGATCTAACGATCATGCTTTGGCGCAAATGCACATACAGCTGCCCTGCCGCTCGCAAGCTTGTAGCTTACAAGCAAAACAGCGTCATGTTCTCTGAGACTTGCATTCTCTGCCAGCAGAACCCTGGATACAATGCCGATGGCACACAGCTTTCCTTTCTTGCCTCAATTCAAAATTTATTGCAAGCTTGCCATGAATATCCTGAGCCTGTCACCGCAAGACATCTAAGGCCCAAATTCCACTATGAGCATAGCACACTGGCAGAATCTCAGGTAATGCTGACATGTATTGCTGAACAAGACAGTTTAGCATGTACCAACATGTTTTTGAGCCTAGAGGCGTTGAGTGTGAGCGCAGCACACTGCCAGGATCTCAGGTCATGCTGACATGCATTAGGTTGGTCAAGTGACCCTGTCACTGCAATGCATGTGTGCTGTGATGCTGGAGGAGACTGCCGAATACTGCTTGCACTCATTGAGCGATAATCCAGGCATTGTACCTCTGCCACTTGTTCACTTGCAATTGTACTTGCCCCTGCACATGTATCAAAGTTGAGTACCATGTGTCAAATACCTGCAATGTCTTAGCACATGGCAGGTGTACTTCATGGCACTTTCTTGAACAGTTGGCTGCCTATGCGTGACCTTCAATAGCAACTTGGCACTGACAGAGGCTAGCTTCTGTAAAAATTCTCTTTGCGATTTTCGTTTCACAAAACATCAACTGACAACTTCGCGATTCACTACCGTGTCCTCACGTCGGTGAACCTCCGGCTGTGGAGCTGCCGCTGCAGTTGCGTGACGTCACGGCAATCTCCCACACCGGTGCACGTGCTGTCATTTTCGGTTGCACACACGCTTGAAGTGATGATAGTAGTCTTCGTAGGCATGCACACTACCCTTTATGAGTCATCGATGGCAATGAGTCATTCTGCTAGTACAAGTTCCAGTCTTCGCAACTTCTCGCTGAGGATTGTCCTGTGACTCAGCCAGTTGTAACAGGGCTGCCAGCGCTATTGAAGTCCGCAGACGAGCCTTACCCCCAGCTTCAACCTGTCTCGCAGCTGCGGACGCTGGTTTCTACAGTTGTGTGAGCAGAAGAACAGTCGGCCGTCAGCTTGCACGACTGCTGACGTCTCAAAACCGTAGTAGCTGCAGCTAGTGCGTTGTGTGACGTCAGGACAACAAACTGCTGCGAGGAGTGCTTTCGGACCATCAGACCCAGGTACGCAGTTCTCCCGCGCACCATGTCAGCTTCAGCGGATGTCTGGGTTTTCCCGCTTGTGCCCCGCGTCGTTATCTTGTAGGCATGCATGTTCGCGCTGAGCGTGAAATTGGGCGTACACTTTTCGCGTGTTGTTGGATCAGCACAACGCAAAACTGCATTTGATGTCTGCATTGACATTCGGGTGTCTTTTTGTGGAAAGTTTGTCGCGTCTCAGCTGTTGCCGCTCACTCAAGTCGCACTGTCTTGAGGCTCACCTACCCGACAGGGCGGGAGCCCGCGTCGTTCAGGCTGCCTATCGTCTGCTTGTACTACATGATGTCATCGTGTGCAGCAACTCTAGCCTTTGCGTGACATGTTGTGCAAGCCACTGGAGACTGCTAGTAGCAGCAAGCAAGTAACAAAGTCTTAAGCTTTCTCAGATTGGCTCAGGGCCTGCAGGGCTGTGGCAGCAGTCAGTATAGCAGTCAAACTGTCGCGATTTGACACATTTCTAGCAGCACAAAACTGCAACAAGCCTCAACCAACATAAGGTCAACCCGAGGATGCAGCATGAGCAGGCAACCAGTTCAAAGGTAATTTTGTGATGCATATGCTTGCACACTGACACACTGATGTACAAGGTCCGTTTGCTCCAGTCACATTCCACAAATGTGCACCTGTCGCATGTGCATGTTCTGCACAAATATCTTCATGCATGTTCTGATGCAAGTGTTGCCAAACTGCAGGCATCTGATGTCACAGAAGAGAGTGGCACACTCCTTGGCAGAAGAGCAGATCCTGACAAGGTACATGGCAGCCATATGCTCGAAGTTTGACTTGCATGCCCAGCCCATTCACAAGTTTGTTGTGCTCACAATCAGGTTGCTCAACATTGATGTGTGCCAACATTCTGCAGAGTGTGGAACAGCTGCGTGCTCAGCTGAGCGCTGCTGGCATTCAGGACAAATCCACAGGCGAAAGTGCTTCTTCGTCTCCGCCGGTGGGCGCTCCGGTTTCAGGACTGCAACCTGAGCAGACAAGCAGTCAGCAAGACCAGAGGCAGGATGTGCACGGCAAGGATCAATACCAGAGGCAAGCTCAGCTTTTGAGCGAGCAGTTGGAGGCAGCTAACAAGAAGCTGCTGCAAGCTGAGAACACAGCCAATGATCTGAGAGCTGCAATGCGCACCAAGTTGGCTGTGTCAGATCAAAGGCAGATCCAGATTGAATCACGAGTAGTTGAACTGCAGCAACAAATTCAGCTGCACAGCATCCCTGCTGAAGCTGAAAGGACTGCGCTCAAAGCCAAGTGTGAGGCACTACAGGCTGAGAACGCAGAGCTCAAGCAGCAGGCAAGTCACAGCAGATTGTGTGCTTGCAAAGATGCATATGCTGTGCAGGCGGCTTGACAAGTCGACTCAAATGGTATTCGGTGCATGTACAAAACACTGTCTTTTGCGCCGCAGAGCATATGCAGGTCACACATCTAGCTGATGACATCATGCTCACATGCAATAGGTGCTTTCAAGTGACATGGTGCCTTGCATTGCCTTGCTCTTTGAACTGCCCCAGCCTCACCAGATTCTACCTCGCAAAACCATCTGAGATAAGTATTTGTTGCAGCATGTCACATTGTAGCTTGCAGCTTGCATGCCCACCTTGTGTAAACCTTCATTCTGCTGCAGTTTGCTAAATGTTGCATTTGACATCGCTGGTTGTTGTGCTAAGGTTGCAAGTCTGCAGCAGCAGCTGAGCAAAGCTGACACAAGCGTTGAGTCAGTGGAGGCCTTGTAGCATACTTTGGACATCATGAGCCCACAGACATATTGAGGTAACCCCTGCTTGGCTGCAATATTCAGGGCAACACTACAGTGTGTATACATGTTTGCCAGTTTAGTTTAGCCCAAGTGTGATGAGACTTGTTGGCATGTTCATGGGATTAAAGTTTGGTGTTGCTGCATTTTCAATGCCATATGTACACGTTGCTGATTTGTGTGTCCATGAGCTTGTCTTGTAGCAGCTGAGCAACAGTGTGAATACAACGGCAGCCAATGACAACACCGCTGAGGCTATACCTATGCTGTGTGAGTGCAGGTCGACAGATCTTGAGATATAAGTCATGTCAAGTTTAGCAAGCCACATACTTGCTGGCTGCTTTGGACTACAGAGCCTCCTGTTGTGGCGCCTTAGGGCGTAAATCTTTCTTGTTTTCTTTTCTTCCGCTTCTTTCTTTGGACGATCTCAGCAGCAGCAAACATGAAGTACGCACTGCTTACTGTGCTGCTTCTACATTTGCAGATAATTGCATGATGCAATAGTTTGAAATTAGGACCCCTGTCCAGATAGCCTGTTATGATTGTGTAAATAGCAGGAGGTGTCAGTGGACAATAGGACAGACCCTTGTTATACTAGTGGCCCATTGCAACTCTTGAATACCCAGTTTCAGTTTGGGCTCAGCAAGCAACAGCTGCTCCTCTGCAAAAGCTTGAGAATTCTTGCCAACATTGCCAGCTTTTCACATGTGATTGACCCTTGGCTTTAGTTTAGGCAAGTTTGCTTGAGTATCTGTTTAAATGATTGCTTTGCAAATGATGAGAGATTTTGCACTTGATAGACTTGTGTTTTGTATGCTTGCGAGTGATTTGAGATGCTTCATCTGATGGACTTGTAGTTCCAGCCGGAATGGCTTAGTGACATGCTTCTGGCAAACAGTTGTGTTTGTAAAAGTTTGACTATTGGTGTGATGAGTCTGCCTGTATGCATTGCTCGTTTCCTACCCTAGCCTCATTCACAACTGCAAGCCAGCCATGACTGAGCTGCAACCGTCTATTGCTATAAATCGGACATCACATGTAACAGTTGCTGTATGCACAGCAACAGCAGACCTGTCAGGCATGTGAAGCGACTCTGTGCACATCCAGTACACACACAGCCCACATCATGATGCACCTGTCTTCAGACAGACACAGGACTACACAGCATGAGAGATGCGTCATGTGTACATCTGCTTCTTAGTGCTGCTGCAAAGACTGTCACAGCATGGAGTCCAGCATGACATTGTCATGAGCTGTATCAACGCAAGCATATGGTGCCAGCAGCAGGTGTGCTTGGCAAGCTCACCTCAGCTTGCGGACTTGCGGCAAACAAGATACCTGCCCCGTAAGCTGTCCAAGGCCAGCGTTCCATTTGCTTTGCAGTGCAAGGCTGAATGCTGCGGCCTGCAAGAGGGCTACAGACTGAAAGTGCCCATACCGCCAGTCCTGATTTAGTTTCTTGTGACGTGCGTAAGAGGCTGCAAGGTTGGCAAGTTGACTTCTATGAGAGGCTTGCTGCGACCCTGCGGGGCTCAGACATTGTACGTCATGCGAAACAAGGCTAGCTCTCGCGAGAGGGCCGATCCGCAGCGTCCGCCGTCTTTGGAGTCTTCGCCCTTGAGCTTCAGCCCGTTCGTGGATGGGCTGCCAGCTTTGGCGAAGGTGGTTTCCGGCTTTTTGCAGGTTCAGTGCGGGGTGAGACTCGTGTTTCCGAGCGTTTGCATCCTGGCGGCTTGCACGCAGCAGCACAATCTTATGCTCGTTCTTTGTGGTGCAGCTTGAGGATGTGTCAGGGTTGGGACCCGATGTTGACTCTCTCGCTGAGAGCTTCTCGGCGAGCCAAAACAGGGTGGCAACTCTAGAGACTTTGCTCCAAAATCTTGAGGACAATGCAGCAGTTGCAAAGTCAACAGAGCAAGCCCTTCGTGAGACCATTAAACAGCTCAATGCATCACTGCAAAGCAGGCAGCAGCAGCAGCAGCAGACACTTGCTGATGAAGTCCAGCAAGCACGTCAAGCAGTGACTACAGCACAAGCAGACTCAAGCACTGCCTGCAGCGTACTGTTTGCACAGATGAAGTGCTTGCAGACAGCCCTGCGTTTGCAACGCAGCCTGAGAAACCGTGCACAGCAACAGGCCAATGCTGTGGCAGCTCAGCTGCAGACTATGCAGGCAAACAGAGACACAGCACAGCAAAGAGCTGCCGCATCAGATGCTGCCCACAATGCAGTGCAAGCCCAGCTGCAGCAGACTGCAGCAGCTCTGACAGCTAGTCAGGCAAGCGACAGGGCAAAGTTGCAGCGGCTGAGTCAAGCCGATGCTGAAAGACAACAGGCGAGTGCAAAGCTGACCAGCCTGCAAGCTGCCAGAGATGCAGCTGAAGCCAAGTGCTCTGCACTGGAGCAGGCAAAGCAACTGCTCTGCTCTGACTTGGCCACGACGCAGTCAGATTTGGTTAAGCAGAAGCAGGTTTTAGATCGCAGCAAAGCTGAGAAGGCACTAGCTGTGCAGCAATGTGAGCAGTTGGAGACAAGGGCATCTCAGCTGCAGCTAGAGCTGCACACTGCTAAGACTGACCTGTCTTGTGCACAGCAGCAGCTTAGCAAGAAGGCACAAGCTCTGTTGGACAGCCAGGCAGTGCAAGCGCAGACCCTGGAGCGCCTGAATGGGTCTGACAGCAGAGTCCTGCAGCTGCAGGCACAGCTAGACAGGGCTCTGGCTGAGCAACAGGTAGCATCAGGCGACGCTTCTGAGGTAAATGCGACTCTGGAGCAGACCTTGCAGCAGGTGACTGAGCTGCAGGCAACCCTGAAAGGCACTCAGGAGCAGCTGCAGATTTCAAATGCAGCCAGTCAGAGTCTGGCAGTAGGCAAAATTCAGCTTGAGTCATCTGCAGCTGAGCTTACGCAGCAACTGCAGTCAAGTGAGAGTAATTGCCAGGCTACTTCAGAACTGGCCACCAAAAGGCAGAACCTGCTGGCAGATGCTCAGGCTCAGCTTGAAACAGTCACAGCCACTCAAGAGGCGACAGCAGTCAAAGTGACAGAGTTGCAGCAGCTGCTGCAGCAAGCCCAGCAGTCCAGAAATGCACTCCACTCACAGCACATATCCGCCCAAAAGCAGCTGCAAGACAAGCAGGATGAGCACCAGACTGCTGTCGATTCCATCACAAAACTTCAGTCTGAACTTGGCAGCATCAGAGCATCTGCCAAGGCAGCGGCAGAAGAGGCAGATACCAGGGCCCAGCAGCATGTGACAGCTGCTGTAGCCTTGAAGACAGAGCTGACCGCTGAGCGCAAAGCTGTGAAAGACCTCAGACGCAGCAGCCAGCGTCAGCAACAGGAGTCGTCAAACTCCATTCAGCAGCTCAAGGCTGAATTGACCAATGCTCAGGAGGCTGCAATTGCCAGGGCCCAAGAACATGACGCAGCCATTGCCAAGCAAACCCAGACAATCACCCACCTAGATGCCAAAATTGCTGCTCAGGCTTCTGCCTACAAAGGCCAGCTTCAGAGCAGTCAGAGGGAGTTTGAGCAAACACTCCAGGGCCTGCAGACAGAAATGCAGAGGGTAAGGGAGGCTGCCAGGGCTTCAGCAGACCAAGCAGATGCTGCTGCAAAGGGCAACCAAAGAGGGTATGAGAAGTCACTCCAGGGTCTGCAGACAGAGTTGCAGCGGGCTAGGGAGGCTGCTAGGGTTTCAACAGACCAGGCAGATGCCACCGCCAAGCGCCAGGACGCCACCGCTGCTGCTCTGCGTCAAGAGATCAGCCAGCTGCAGCAGCAACTGACAGCTGCTCAGGTATGGTACACATTTGACTGCCGTGCATCTATGAGCCTGGCTTGGCTCTCCTCAATTGACAGCGAATGCGTGCATGCAGCCCTGCAGAGTTGTGGCAAAAAATGGTATGTTGTTCAGAACGTACAACTAGCATTGCAAAAAAGTTGAGGTGATTTGCTGTTGGCACACAGAGATCCTGAGTTTTGTTGTTGAAATGTAACTGGGTTCTACTTGGGCTTCCAGCTTCAGAAGCAGACACACACTGCTGCTACGCTTAGTGCTTTACTTGTGCAGACTTTGTCATGTGCAGTCACCTGAAGTTCTGCTGTGATAATTCCCCCTCGGCAATGTGGTGCGCAATCAGCCTGTTTGATGTGTGCAGGCCAAGGCTAAGCCCACTGCAGCAGATGCACCGCCAGGCTTCAGTGGGCGCATTCCTGACCCCTGCAGACCCCAACAGGGGTCCCTGAGCATCAAGAGGGAGGCTCTGCAGCAGGCCATGCCCAGCAGCCAGGATCATAATCTGCAGGTAAGGCTTGTGTTCCAGCTTTTGTCTTGTGTTCCGTGATCTTTTGTCAAGACTCTTGTGTGAGGGCTATATGGGGTGACGAGCATCAAGTCAGATTTGTGCTCAAAGCTGTTTGGCTGTCTAGTCGATGATTATATGTGTGTTGGCGTGTACCTCTATAGGTCTGCATTGTGTCTGTCTGTCTGTCTGCCTGTCTGGTCGGTCTGTCTGTCTGTCTGTCTGTCTGTCTGTCTGTCTGTCTGTATGTACATGCTCATACGGGCATACTGTAAACTGGTGATGTTTGCTGTTTGATGGTCTGGTGTCATTGCCATGCAGTAGTGTAGGACATAGAGCTGTTTGTCACTCAGCAGCATGTGTATCGGACATTCTTGCTGCAGGTGCAACTTTGGTCCCAACATGGTGTCATCAACACAACGCAGGCATCGTGGTTTAAAATGTTACACAGAAACAGGCTGTTGATGAGATCTTAAGGCATGTGATCTGCGTGTGCAGGCGAAGCAGATGTTCACTGCTGATGAAGCACACAGATTGCGCATACAGATAACAGACAAGTTTGCTGTTGATGAGGCATGTATGTTGTGCATGCAGGCAAGGCAGGGCTATGCTGATGAGAACGCATTCATAGAGGTTGGCTGTGGATGAGCAATATATTTTGTTCATGCAGGCAACAAGGGGCTTTGGTGGCTACAAGCATGGTGTTGTCCTACATCACAGTTATCTTCTCACGCTTTGTTTGCAGAATGGTTCTGTGCAGCAACAGTTTGGTGTCAATAATTTGAGGCATGCACCCTATGCATGCGGGCAAGACAGAGTTTGATGGTGGTGGGCGTGGTGCTGTTCAGAACTGCAATTATTGTGAGCCTTTGTTTTAACCACAGTACAGCAACAGGCTGTTGATAAGGAACTTGGGCTGTTTTCTCTGTGCATGTAGGCAAGGCAGGGCTGTACTTGCAATGGACATGGTGTTGTTCACAACTACAACCATCACAACCCTTTGTCTGTATCATAAATCTGTGTGGCAACGATTCGTTGTTTAAAGTTGAGCTACGAATCTGATGCATGCAGGCAAGCCGAGGCTTTGTTGTTGATGAATCTCAGGCAAGCGGTGGTCAGGAGGTGGCCAGGAGCAGCAGCCTCACCAGCCTAGCCAGCAGCAGCTCCTTTGGCCCCGCCCACCCCCAAGAACCCACCCCCACCCTCTTTAGCAGCAGCCGACCCTGGGCCCCCTATAACCCACCTGACATCACCGACGCCCCTGCTCAAGCAACAGGGCCATCAAGGTTGGCCACAACTCAAGTGCCCACAACCACTGCTGTCAACACAGGTCGGCCAAAGTATGACCCCTGTGGACAGCCAGGCTTCAGCAGTCAGGCAGTGACGCATGACAGCGCACTGTATGACAGAGACAGTCTACAGGCAGGTGTCAGTCTGAATGGCAGTCGCAGCAACAACCAGGAGGTCATTGGTTTGAGTAGGAACAGAGCGGTAGCGCAAGTACCTGCAGCAGCAGCATCTCCAGCTGTGGCCCAGGGTGCACCTGCTGTCAGCACGCATAGTCGGGCCTGGGGTCATGGCGTTGCCAAACAGGTGAAACAGCCTCAACAGCAATCCCACAGGCCACTTCAAACTGCAGGCCAGCGTGGTGCAGCTGTCCAGCCGCAGCATGCACAGCAGGCATGGGCTCAATCTGCAGGTCTGCATGGTGCAGCTGCCCAGCCTCAGCATGCACAGCAGGCAAGGCAGTCAGCAGTTCAAACCACAGGCCAGCGTGGTGTACCTGGCCAGTCACAGCATGCACAGCAGGCAATGCACAGGGGAGTTCCTGGTTTGGGTGACCTGAGTAAGAGGGAGCTGCGTATGTTGCAGTCAAAGCATCTCAAGCCTCTGGTGGGAACTGTGATCAAGGTGGATGACCGAACAGATGACGGCACCCACAAGGTGTTCTGTGACATGGCCAAGGAGGCTGGCTGGGGATATTATCTGGACGTGCGCGGTAAGCATTTGATATGTCTGTATGCAATGCCCTGCTGACCCAGAGTCCTATCAGAGTCTTATCTACCAACAACATGAGTCTTTTCTACCAACAACATTAAGTGTGATGCATGTGCAGTTTGACGCCCTGCAAACAGTTTTTGAGTGCAGTATGTCAGCTAGCTGCCTTTCTACAGTAAATTCCATAGGTCACATGTGCAGATTAGCGATCCCTCACAAGTGGTTTTTGCTGAACTACTGACAACATGATCCTGAGTCTGACATGATGTGAGGTTGCAGGCAATGGCAATTGCGCATACAGCGCCTTTGGGTTGGGCCTAGTGGTTGTAATGGCAGCTGAGGATGCCCATATGGGAGAAAATATTGTTCCGCGTGTCGCCGACTTGAACCAAGCCATGCGAAAGCTACAGCAGCAGCAACTCTGACAACATGTGAGGTTGCAGGCGATGGCAACTGCGCATACAGAGCCTTTGGGTTGGGCCTGGTGGTTGCCATGGCAGGTGTGGACGCTCATGTGAGGGAGAGCTTCATTGTCCATGTGAAGGACCTGAACAGGGCCATGCAGAAGGAGCAGCTGCTGTTGAGAGGCAGGAGTCCCTCAGGTGGTTCTGTCAAAGAGGGCTATGATGCCCTACTGGTGAGCCACATGAAGCTCAAATCATTCCCAGGCTGATCATTGGTCGGTCAATCACACCTGTGTTTGTCTGATCGCTCTGTCAAAGAGGGCTATCATGCCTTGCTGGTAAGCTACTTGGCCTCCACACTAGTCATGAGGCTGATCAATAAGGCTCATGATTGCTACCTGAAACACACATATATGTGCTGTGTGGAGTATGAGTCACTACCTGAACCCACAACCTGCTTGATGCCCAACACTGTCAGAACTGCATCTGCTGAGAAGCAGAAGTCCCTTAAGCGGGTCTGTCAAAGAGGGCTATGACTTCTTGCTGTTAGTGTTGCTGCTTGCGCTTCAAGCTGTCACAAGACTGATCATGGACTGAATGATCACCTTTTGTTTGATTTCACGGCGACATTTTGCTGCATTGATCAGGATGTCGTGTCATGTCATCTCAGCATCTTTGTAGTCATGGTTAGTCATGAACATGATCATCTGACCTGTTGAATGCAGATTGCTCTGAGAAGTGATCCCAGCAGAAGGCACTCTGTTGACATGCACACTTGTGTTGCCCCCCAGGATCTCCTCATCATCATTGCCCTCCTCCGCGTTTTCTTTGCATTTGTCAGCAAGTACAAATTATCACAAAAATTCTGTCCTTTGGCATGCAGATTGCTTTGAGAAGTGAGCGAGGCAGAAGGCACTCTCTTAGCAGGCACACATTTGTTGCCAGCCCAGATCTGATTAGGATCTGGAACAAGGACAAGACCTCAGATGCAGTGGTTTTGTTCTTGAGGGCCTTGGCAGCGTTCTACATGCTGCAAAACCCCGAGCTGTATGGTTGGAGGTTACAAACATCAATGCATCCTGGAGAGTAAGTCCCTCTTGCCACACACAAGGCAACTGCAACCTCATGTGATGCATGTTGCCTGTACAGTGACATCTCTTTGTAACAACTGCTTTGGTTACCACAAATATTGTCCTTACACTGCATTGTGCGTACTGAGAGGTGCCATTGCAGTCAGAAAGCAGTGATTGGTGACCAACTGCATTGTCCTTACATTGAGAATGTTTGTACATTGAGTGTCCTTACAAGGAGAAGATACTGTACTGGCTTGCATGGCAAGTGCTGCGACTTTATGCTGCGCTAGGCTGTGCTATGCTGAGCTGTGCAACATTGTTGCTAAAGTGTTATTTGATGTGCCAGCTGTCTTCACAATATCTCATCCCATGCAAAAGTTTGCCCTTTTGCATGACTATGGTTTCCATCGCCGATCCACTGTTCTTGATCATTTAGGACATTGCTGGCTAGCACTGCTGATGCTGCCTCAAGTGTTAAACAGGCATGCACAATTGCAGAGCTCAATGTTGCACCAGTTCTGTCTTTTGACAGCATTGAGCTGGCTCATGCACTACACTGCATGTCGCTAGCCACTGCTAGTGTCACTGCTTCAGCCATTGACAAGAGTGTATGACTGCAGGTCACGCAGCCTCCGTGACCTATGTTTGGAGTATGTATGTCCTTTCTGTGAGGACACAGATGCTCCAGAGGCCGAGTTCATGGGAGGCGATGCACAGAGTACTCTCTATGCCCTGGCTCAAGCCCTGGGGGTCACTGCCCAGGTTCAGGCATCACACATGGGTTGTCACACTATTCCATGTCTTGAGGACAGGCATGGTGCGTTGACCTGGCAGACAGAGTTTCGCTTGATCAATAAGCCAGGGCACTATGCAGTCGCCTGGACGTGACTCTCAAAACTGTCCTGCAGACACCCTGGACAATACCTTGCCCTGTCCAGTGTATTGACATGACAACACTCCTGTTTTATTTTGTTTTGCTGTGGTTGTGGGTTGTGTTTGAGGTTAGGTTTACTGGTTTTTGGCAGTTGAGCTGCACTCATCTGGCCTGGTGCATGATTGCTCTTTGCTGAGCTGATCTGTTTGGAGGGGGTGCCCTCAGCAAAGCTAGCTACTGTTGTGGCTTGGCAGGCTTTCAGTCTTTGCTGCTTTTGTGGGCACCTTGAGAGGGGACGAGTTGTGATTCTTCAGCCGGGCATGTGGCTGCTCTTCATTGAGTGATCTGGCCCATCTTTTGTTTAGCAACCTGACATCTATATACGCAGTGGTACCAAGTTGTAAGCTTTGTGACCACCTTTTCAACAGAGACTGTATTTGCCAGAGTAGTATAGATTGCCTCAAGAGATGCAACGTCATGCGTATCAGCTGCTGTTACACTGCATTGCAAAAGCAACTTTGTTGCTTTGTCTGGGCAAAGAGATTGTAACAGATCAGCAAATGCATGGAAAGTGCCTGAAGCAGTGTATCAGAAGCGTGCTACAAGTGTCTCAGGAAATGAGCAAACGTGACAGGCTGTAACGCTAGGCTAACACATCAGCTTGGTCAATGAACTGGAGCTCTGCTGTCACTTTTGTTACTTATGACTCTTTTGCACTGTAAAGCCTGGCGAGCTTCATTTGTTGCAGCCAGACATTTGCAGGCTGTCAACGCTCACACATGCTCTCGCATCTGCTTTTGCACCTCTTGGGAGGCCTCGGCTGACATGCCCTGCAGTCCACCATGCAACAGCATTGCTGCAAGCATACTTCATGGTTTGTCCAAAAAGTGGCCTCTGCTTTAAACTGTTCAGCTCTGCAATGCTGAAGAGGAGCAATCACAGCTCTGCATGTATGTGGTCAAAGCGACACTTGCTTCAGTCACTAGAGTGCAATGTTGCACCCAAGCTTTGCAATCGCAGCTGCAAATACACAAGGTCGAATCAGCAGATGCATTGTACAGTGCACTGCCATGCTGAAAGGCAACTGCCATAAAAGCCGGAGAAGATACGAGTCACTTAAAGGGAACTGGATCAGCGGTCTCTTTAGAATTGATTGTGTACTGTTGCAGCTGATCACCTGCATGTCATGCAACAGAGTACGTCATACCTTCTGTGGAGTTTCAATCTGACTCAAAGCAGGCATAACACTCACTTCTTGTCAGTTGACACATATCTTGCCTGGGCAAATCTGCAACAGCATGAGGCATGCTTGGCAGGCTTGTGTTTGTGTGACAGAGGCATACCAAAGGCTAGTGTTGACACAGTGTGAGCAAGCATGGGCAGCAAGCGGCCCGCAGAATCAGACTTACATCAGGTTGTTGTAAAGACACTTTAAATAGCCCTCACGGCAAATCAACTTCTCATGTGTGCAGACACTTGTCCAAATTCTGATTAGCATACTGCTTCTCTTAGTGTACGGCGATCATGGATGTCCCAGCCCTGATCAGACGCTAGTGGACAGCCAGCAGCAATACAAACCAGCATGTGTGGGGAGATGCAACTGTACAGCAAGCTGCATTGACCCTGTTGCGTGGCTTCAGCACATCGTCCACACATGTGCCGATGTATCTGACTGCATCTCATTGTTATTCAGCCATGTGCATGTCTTGATAGAAAGTGATTTTAAATGACTGCAGCTCACTGTCAGCAAGCCACATGTACATGGCCAATTGAGAAAATTGTCTCACCTGATCGCATCTCACTGTCATTGAGCCATGTCCGTGTCTCATCTAGGAAGTTGTCTGGGTCTCCTATCAAGAGGCTGCAGTACAGGCGACCTTGCTTGACCTCTATGCAGGCATGCTCCTCTGCCACTGCACTGTGGCAGGAATTGTCAAGTATCCTATTTGTTGCAGGCATCATCGATGCAAACTTCAAATTTAGAGGTGAAATTGGCTTTGCTTTGCAGCAGCTTTTTGTAACCATCATTGTATCAAAGCACTGCAAGCATTCCTGACATGAAGCGAATGACTGGGAAACGACAAAAAGCAGGCCCCGCTGACTTGCCTGCAGTACAAGGGCCTTCATGGGCACAGAGCATCACCTGTTATGACATATCTGTGCATCAATGTGGATGCTGTAAGCAGTCTATCACAAGTCCTTGTGTCTTTTGGAATTGAGTCAGCTGTGACACTGCACACACCAGTACATGGCCCAACACTCAGCCACTGATGCAGCTTCAGATAAGCGTTCTGCTCCTGCTGCAACCACCTGCCTGCACGTTTGACACAGCTGCTAGCTGTCATTTGATGGCGTTCAAGTTGAGACATGCTTGAAATGGATACATGCATGCATATTTGGCCATACCTCTGTGCGGTGAAGTTCAAACCCAAGGACCCGAACTGCTGCAATATATTGCAGTTGGAAAGTTCCTTGCATGTGTACACTGATTTCTCTTTGGTCATGGAGCCAAAAGGCATACCAAAAGCCATGATTATGGTTGCACATGTGTACAAAAACAATTTTATTTTCATGTTGCCAGCATGCATGCACACTGTAGTGAAGTACAGCTGTGGCAAGGTGAATTGCCCGCAAGAATTTTGCGAGCTGACGTATGTGTCCAACATCATGCCCGGCGGTTTAACATTGGAAAACCTCTTCATCTGTTATGGTTGTACACCGCTGCACCCTAGGGCCGTGTAGGAGCCCTTTGGCTGATTCACACTATCATGATTGAATTTGCAGTTGCAGCAACATAGCGTTTAGGGTGCACCCGGCTCCCGAGCTGATGCCATCATGCATTTAAAATTCTATCAACAACATATGCACTACGCAGACTGTGACGCACTAGTCTGCATCTCAGTATTGAGATGTTACTGCTCATCAGGACAGCCAAAACCCGTCATGGGCGCATCTGTGCCTTTCCTGTTGTGTGCCTTTATGAGCTGTGTGGTCTTCAAGGACTTTGAACTTGTTAAATTCAGTGCTGCTACCTATGAAGGCCACTTGGGTCTTGTCATGTCAGGTGAATGCAGACATTCCGTCTGAAGTGGGTCCGTTGGCACCATCAACAGCGGCAGCACAGCATCTCGCACCCCCCACCCCCCATCCCGAGTTTAGGAAGACCCGTACGGGTCACACCGCTGGTCACGGAAACCCAAGGGTTTCGACAATGGCTTCCTTTGAAGCTGCTTTGCACGTGAGCATTGCCACATGCCTCAAAACGTCCGATGCTGCCAAGGTTTGCATGCATATGCGCAGCTGCAGTCACTGCCAAGGAACCGTCCTTTTTGGAATGCAAGCACGTGAGGATACCTTGTGCTGCTCGGGAAGTGACATGCGATCTCCACCGCTTGGGCCCGGGTATAAAGGCTGCCTCGCTCTACATGCAATACCAAGCCTTGCGATTTACCAAACTTCGAGTTTGCCTGGAGGTGACCTTCAAGCGGCCCACAAATCTCAAGTCAACGTTCACGGTGGTGGGTACACATCTGTGCAAATGACAACGCTTGTTTTGTGCTCTCTTGAACCACTCATCGTTGCAATTTCGGTTCACCGCTTGATCAAGTTTCACATGCATGCGCAATTTGCTGTACCCAGCAACACATCGACGGCTAACCGAAGAAGTGCGTCGCTGCAGTGTGGAGTGGAGACCTAAAGTTTCATCCTTTCCAAAATGGCTTCTGCAAAGCTCGTTGGGTCCGTCGCACTTCTCATGCTCTTCGTGCTACAGCTATCGGCAACTACCACAGCCGAGTCGGGTAAGCCTGCCGCACCTCTCCATGTCAACGACGCTACGATCAGTTTGTATCAGGCTATGTCACTTTGCCTGAGTGTACAAGGAAATGCTGTTCCTACTTTCACAGGCGCCTTTACTGTTGACATTAGCTGTCAGCTAGTGACATGTCACTTATGAGAGTGACAAACTGCCTCAACTTTGGTGTTTGGACACTTTACCTTACATAAGTACTATTTCATGAGTTGCTTTCAGTCGTGGGAATAGCTGATTTAAGCCTGATGCAAGGGGTACAGCAATCCAATGTTGCATCTTTGCATCACTGACAATCAAGCATGCCATGAGAACATGAGAAAGTCACTTTCCAGGTCATTTCAGACGCATGCAACCTCGCATTTTGGGGGTTCACAAATGCTATGTACATGCACCATGCGTTATGTCACACCAATCAATTCTAGACACTATGATGCTTGCGTCAGTGTGTTCAGCATGCAACATGCATTTGTGTGCAACAATGCTTGAGAACACCTGTGACAACCCACAATCACTCTTATGCATCTCTAACACACAATCCTGTATATGAATGATCAGTTCACCAAGTAGATCCAGCATTCATGCTGCAGCCGCAAGGAAACGGTTGCACCCTGAAACTGGATCTGCTAGGCCAATTGACCTTCCATATGATGGATCCTTTGTGAAAGATGCAACATTGTGGTTGTCAATTGGCTCTGCAATTTCAGCTGTGCAAAGGCAGCTGACATGCAGATGATATACATGCGCACACGTATATGTCACAACGCATATAACAAACCAGTGCTGGCATGCAGATGTTATGCATGCACACACATGTTATATGTCACAACACATATAGCAAGTCAGTGTGTTGCACAGATCGTCGGTTGAAGGATGCCATTACCTGGGACATCTGCTGTTCGTACTGCACTTTTAAGGGGATGGCAATCCTCTGTTGTTTGAGGCTTGTGTGTTGCTTTGGGTGCTGCTCTGGCTATGCGTGACATCCTTGCTGCCACCAAATTGTTGCTCTGCGCATTTGTAATACAGAGTCATGTCATGCCTGCACATTATACTTGCAAAGTGACCAGTCGTTGCTCAACGCATTGAGCAAGCAAAGTGTGGCATGCATATGACTCCGCATATGGTGTATGCAGTAAGCAACGTTGCGATTGATGAGAAATCCTTGGCTGGCGCTCACCAGAATGTACTTGGTCGTCGACTTTTGAATGGGCATCCCAACCAGGGTGATGGATCCTCCACCACAAATTTTGCCGAAGGGGGTGGGGGAGGCAGCGGCGGAGGGTCTGCAAGTAGCCAAAACGGTGGCTCAGCTGAAGGTGTTGGCTTCGGCGCTGGGGGAGGTGAAGGCTTCACTAGCAATGAACCTGGCAGCACCAAAGCGGGTGGCTTTGGGGGTGGGTTTGGTGGAGGAAAAACCGTCACCTCAGGGTGGGGCAGCTCTGCCTCTGGTGAAGGACAAGGGGGTGGGCACGGCTCAGGGAAGTCCATCACTACAACCAAAGGGGATGGCCCAACCAAAGGGGATGGCCCAACCAAAGGGAAAGGCCTTTCGCCATGAATACTGGATCTCGTAGGTGATAGCATCACTCATAGCATAATGTATAGCATCACTTGGGTTTCATATAAATTGCAAAGTGGTATTGTGGGCGCTGTGTGGGTGCTCTGGATGCCTAAATCAACTGCATGTCTTGGTAGCTGTGTTTGCATGACCCCATCACCATGCTGCCCAACGGTTGACATGCATGTCAAAGCTGAATCACATGTCCATGTCATGCCTATACAGCTCAAGCATCCAGAATGCATTGCTGATTTGCATTGCTCATGCTGAACCTGTGGCAAGATTTGCCAGCATGATGCTGCGCTTGCCTGGACTTCAGTTTCATCTCAAGCGCTTCTGAGAGTCCTGGATTTTGCCAGTGCTCCACTGTAGAATAGAATGGGGCAATGGCCCTTGAAGCAGGCTCACAATGTTCAGCTGCAGTCAACATGGCGTTGAAGAACTGATCTGAAAGTGTCAAATCAGATCAGGTCTTCAACTCCAGGCTCATGTCAACTGTTGATCACTCAATCCCAGTCTCCAACTGTTGATTCTTGTTTCTGCATGTGAAGGCACTTGATCAATGCTTGTAGTATGTCATTCAACGCTCACAACTCAACGCAATAGTGTGCGTGCCTGAAGTCATATTTCCAGTGGTTGTTGCAGGATGAGTTGAGGGGCAGCTGAGAGGTAGCTGCTGGGGCGGCACTTCAAGAAACACACATATCTGCTGAGAATCCTGTGAAGTTTGCTTGTTCATTGTACCTTGTTGACTTTCATAGCTTGCATGGCTTTAGCTATGAAATTTTTTGTCCTTGTGGCCAAATCGGCCTATAGCTCATGCTTGAGTCTGGCAATTTAGGGCGGATACTACATTGTCCTATTGAACACAGTTGATAGTTGTCTGGGTCCTGTGTCTTGTAACCAATCTATCAGTACAATGCGCTGCTGCCCCAAGCCTGTCACATTGCATTATCAAGTGCGTGAGCAATATACTGCACCATGAGCAAAAACAAGCACCCATGCTGCAGAGTACGTGGTGCATCATTGCAGGCTCATGCAAAGTGAGTCATGCCAGCATTTTGCAAGCAGCACTGCTTGCTGCTTCCATATCTATCTTAACATCATTGGCAGGTGCTCCACCAATTCAACATGCCCTTGTGCACATCTTAGCCCTGTCTATTGCTGTCACATGGCAACAATCCTGTGTCAATTTGTTCTGCTACAGTTGTGGGCTGTATTTGTTGATGTGTGTGCTGTTTTTTATTAGTTAAAACTGCACTTATCTGGCCTGTTGCATGATTGCTGGTAGCTGAGCTGATCATATAGGGTGCCCTCAGCGAAGCTAGCCACTATTTTGGCTTGTCAGGCTTCTAGTCTCTGCTGCCTTGAGGGGCACCCTGATAGCGGACAAGTTGATGATCTTCAGCAGGACATGTGACTGCTCTTGACTGATGTGGGGCCCCATGTGTCTAGCAACACATTACCTACTCAGTCGTACAAACATAGCAGCACATAAGCTTTGTGATGACCAATCCAGTACAGATTATATCTGCCACAGTAGTACATGTAATTTGTACAAATTACCTCGAGGCATACAATGTCATGTGTAGCAGCTGTTGCTACATCGCATGCGCATGGGTGCAAGGGCAAACAAGATTGCAACAGATCGGTGAATATGTTGAAGGTGCCTGAAGCAGTGTAACAGCAGCATGCTACGATTGTCTTTGAGAACATGAGCAAAAGTGACAGGCTGCAACGCTTGATCAGCTTGGTGTCACTTTCGCTACTTGTTACTCTTTTGCATCATAAAGCTGGACAGGCTTCATTTGTTGCAGCCAGATACTTAGGCAGTCAGCCAGCAGTGGCAGTCACTCACACATCTTCTCCCATTTGCTTGCGCACTTCTGGCGAGGCCTTGGCTAGCATGCCCTGCAGTCCACCATGCATTCACACAGCTGCATGCATACTGCATATCTTGTCAGCACCTGTGTTATTCATGAGTGTGCAATGCTGTACAAAAGCAATCACAGTGCTGCATACGTGCAGTCAAAACAGCACCCATTGTTGCAGAACACAGCAGTGCAGAAGAGCTATTGCCATATAGGCTGCAGAAACCAGAAAACAATGATTGAAGCCATCAGGCACCATAACACGCATCATGTAGGAAGCCTCTGTGACTGAAGTAGCTCCTGCTGCAAAAGCTGCATAAGAACTAGTCATGACTCGCCTTCAGCAGCATGTCACCAATGGGATCTGGACCAGCTGTCTCTTCAAAGATGATTGTATACTGTTGCGACTGATCACCTGCATGTCATGGGGGAAAGATGAGTGAAAGCTTCTGTTACGGCTTCAACTGATTCAAAGCAGTGAGAGCATAAGTTGACAACACACATCCTGCTCAAGCGCTTTGCGACAGCATAGGGCATGGTAAACAGGCTTGCAACATGTGTACAGGGAGCGTACCAAAGGCTAGTTTTGACCCTGGAGTGAGCAAATACGAGCAGCCTGCAGCAAGCATCCCACACCATCAGCCTGGCATACAGTGACTTCTCTGAGTGCTCTTGATCTGCCAAGTTGTTTGTGTGCAGCCAGTGGAAGTCTGAAGTTGTAACCCTTATGATTTTATCATGTACAGAAGATCATGTCACTCCTGTGATGTGCTGATTTGGCGCAAGACCAGCAGCACATGCCTTGACCCACCTGACCGCATTTCACTGTCATTGAGCCATGTCCGTGTCTCATCTAGGAAGTTGTCTGGGTCTCCTATCAAGGGGCTGCAGTACAGGCGGCCTTGCTTCACCTCTATGCATGCATGCTCTTCTGCCACTGCATTGTAGCAGTGGTTGTCACGTACTCGTTGTGATGCACTTTGAGTTTGGCCTTGTCTTGATGCAAGATGTCTGCAGCAGCCTTGATATAAGGCTTGCTTTTCTGCAAATTGTAGCAAGTGTCATCAATATCAAGGTAAATCTTTCATTTCGACGCCAAAGGGCATTGCAAGCATGTGAAATGCATCAGTATGAAGCTGATGACTCAAAATTGACCAAAAGCAGGACCTGCAGACAACACGGATGCATTTAGATGGCTCGCATGAGCAGCGAGCATAAGCCCGTCGGCACTATATGCCATGCCATGCTACTTGCCTTGTTGTCCTTCCAGTTGCAAATCACAACCACCAGCTGTCCCAACACTGAAGAAGCCCTGCACGCTCATTGGTCTCATGTTACTGTATACTTGTACCAAGGAAGGCACTGCAGACTCCAGCTGATCACAGACTGCAGGCAAGCTGTGCAAGGGAGACCAACCTTGCTTATCTGCCTTTGCTCACCGCTAGGCGTCTGCAGAGTGACTTGAATGCTCTCCTTGCTGGCTCTGCAAACCGGTGGCCTATGCCGGGTCTTGTGCTGTGCAAGAGTTGGCAGCGTCCTGTGGCCGAATCTGACTGGCAACTGAACGCAGCGGTGTGTCGCCGACGCGGGCAGCATCAGCAACTTGAGCTTGAATGTTCAAGGCTGGCAGAGGTTTAATTGCAGTTCTCTCAGCGTTCTTAAGCAGCTCGTTGACCGAAGCGACATCCTGATCAGTCAACATGGCGAAGATCGCTGCACTGCATTCCACGCCGAGTTTATGCTGTTTGCAGACAAGCTAACGTCGCCTGGAGGGCGTTGCTGAGTTCTCGCTTGACCTCGGAAATCTCGGCTGCTGCGGACGGCACGCTTCGAACCTGCGCTAGGCAGACCGCGTGACTTGGGGACGTGCGGACAGCCATGATCAAGCTTTGCAACCTGATCTTTTGTTGCCTTATTTCCGTTTCGATCAAGGCACCGACACGGGTGCTCTGCGGTGGGTTCACTGTCTCATTTGCGATGTCTGCGCATCGCGATTGATCGTACCAAGACTTCATCTTCCTCCGGTCACCTGTCGCAAGCATTCGTCATGGCAGCTCAAAGCGTCGGCCGTGCATTGCAGATGCAAAACGAGGCTGGATCTGCATAGACTATGCTGAATGAAACATGTGGCACCGTAGCAAGTTCTGGGTCTGCTTTGCAGATGAGCAGAGATGGGAGTTGCCTTGGCAGGATGTCAGCATGCCAGTTGAGCGCAGGGTGTTGGCTTTGCTGAGCAACATGAGTATGGAGGAGAAGATCAGTCAGCTCAGCAGCAATTCTGCAGCCATTGATCGCTTGCAAATTCCAGCATTCAACTGGTGGACAGGTGAGGCTTTGCCACGGCAGGCAAGGTGCATGGATGCATCATGATGCTGTATGTTTGCATGCTGACAGATTGCGCACATACACAGTAGCAGTGTTTCTACATCTGCATGCACCCAGCACCATCTACATCCACACAGTCAAGTCTCGTGTGCGTTGCTTGTTAGCAACAAGCTCTTCTTACAAAGCTACATTTCAGTCCTGAAGTGACTAACACAGACCATATAGCAGGCCGCAACAAAGCTTGCCTATAGTGCAATAGTGTGTGGGGCGCATGCGTTTGTTGCCATGTTCAAAACTGCAGAATTGAGCGCAGTGTAACTTCAAGGTGCAATATTTCCTAAACTGACAGCTGTTCAAGCTGCTGCAAACTGGTACCTATGTTATATGCATCTACATAAAGCAGCTGTGATCAACTAGAATGTCTCTGACAAATGCCCCAGCCCACATCTGATTGGGGTAGACCTGAGTACTGGGTTTGCGCTAAGATCAGTGTCACAGTAGGCAGTTGTAAGCAGTCTTTTCAACCCGCCTTGTTTGATCAAGACGACCCGCGTCACACGTCACACACGCAGTCTAGCATTTCTGGCCGCGTCCTTTGCGTCCATGGCGGAGTCTCGCATATTCGCCACGTTCTGCTCTCGTTGGTAGATGGTCTTGTTGAGCAAGGGCAGTCCGGCAAGCACCATGAACCCCGCAACCCCGGCGAACACTACGCGCGGATTTCCGCTGTTCATCCAAGCCGGCGCCATTGTTGATTTTGCACTGATGTTTCGGGCAACGTCGCTGCAGGTCAACGTCGATGTTTGACGAGACCTTTGTTCGTTTTTCAGCGTCAAAAGAATCTGATTTTTGCCTAGTCCCACAAGTATTGCACAGGAATGGTTGTAACGACAAAAATTATACATTGAGAACAGATTTGCAATGAGTATCCTGATTTGCGCGTGAATTTTCAATGTCTGCATTGACTCCGAACAATCCAAACGCATTGAACATGAATTCCAGCTCGTGGCGCTGCCTACTATCATAACGGCAGACTCACAGAAATTTGCTGTAGAGCAGCTGGACAGTCTTGAACTACCACATTATTTGGCCCCAGCATTGCGCTTCACATTATTTTGGGACTCTGCATGTACTTACTGGTGGACTATACATTGTACAGTAGTTTCATGAGATGTACGATATGTCTGATTTTCGTTTCTTTTCTTTTTCTTTTTTATGTCTGACGGAAACATTTGTGCATTCACTGCAGAGTGCTTGCACGGGGTTTGGCAGCCATGGGATGCTGCCAAGAAAGCCATCTTCTTCCCACAGCCAATAGGCTTGGAGGCTTTATGGACACAGAGTGCCTGAGCCTGTTTCGTTTGTTGCTGCTCAACACGTCTCCACCTGAGAGCAGCAAGCAGTGTATTTCCTATCTTTGCAATGTCCTGCGTTGTCATGCTGTTAGAGCTTGTGTGTTTGCTGCAGAGTGTTTGCATGGGGTTTGGCAGCCATGGGATGCTGCCAAGAAAGCCACCTTCTTCCCACAGCCAATTGGCTTGGCCGCTTCATGGGACACAGACTTTGTGGAGGGGGTGGCTGACATCATCAGCGAGGAGATGCGGGCTATCAACAATGCGCAGTATCAGAAAGACAAGACTTTCACGTAAGCCAGGTCAAGTATGCAGCACATTGACATGTAGTTGCATTTGTTGTGGCTGAGACCATCACCCAGGAGATACGGGCTGTCAACAATGCGCAGTACCAGAAAGACAAGACCTTCATGTAAGACACCTCAGCAGCAATGACCTGTGTGCTATCAACAATGTACAGTATCAGATAGACAAGACTTTCTTGTAAGCCAGGTCAAGTATGCAGCATGTTGACATGGAGGCGCATTGCATGTAGATGTTGTACTCTCATAGTCGAGGAGATGCGCGCTATCAATAAGACCCAATATCAGAAAGACAAGACTTTTACGTAAGCCGTGTCAATCACGTTTGCTGCTGTGCATGTCTCTTAGGTATTGCGTCGTTTGGATGAATGCTGCTGAGTGCTATCATATGCTGTGACAGTGTGATGCATGTATCAAAGATTGACCCGCAAGAACAGCTGCACATAGCTGCATCATATTGAGTCTAGCCTCAATCCATATGCATGTGGACAGCAGTGAGCGCAGCTCAGCTTCATAGTCAGCTGTTTCTTGCACAAGGCAAATTGCTTGCACCATTTTTGACATTGCAGGGCTCTGAACTGCTTTGGACCCAACATCAATATCTTCAGAGACCCCAGGTGGGGTAGGGGTAGTGAGACCTATGGGGAGGACCCCCACCTCACTTCTCGTATGGGAGTCAGCTTTGTGAAGGGCATTCAAGGCGGTGACAAAACCTATATCAAGGTCAGCAGTCCTGTCAGTGCGTTTTGCTTTGTATTCAGCTTGGTAACAGAGCTGATGGGAGCGGCCAGAAAGATGTCTGTGCAAAACTCAATCCTGCAGCATTGTGTTGGACACAAGTGCATTTGCGCAATGCAAGATCTTTGCAATAAAGCTGAAGTGGCATTGCCAGCGGGATTTGCATGAAAAGGATTATATTTTTGTATGATGCCAGCATTGACCATCAAGCTGTTACCTGCTTCCATCACAATCAAGTTTGACAGCAGTGACGGGATGAATTGCTGGTAAGCATGAACATGTACTGCAGGTTGGTGCGACATGTAAGCACTACGCTGCCTACTCCTTGGAGAACTCAGATGGTTACTCCAGGATGTCCTTCAATGCTTCAGTCAGCCACAGGCACGACCCTGTTGGCCATCTATCACATACCCATCTTGGCTATCTGTCGTATCTGTTATATGACCATTGGGGCTATCTGACATCTGGCCGTCTTGGCTATCTTCCATGCGTGCACCTCTTAGCATGGTTGGCTGGAGATCTGCAGTGATGCTGTATCGTATTGTTGTGAAGTTGCTATTCTCATATGGTGAATGCTGTGATCCTATCCGATCAGTAGACATGCACCATATGTTCCTATTCTTTGCATGTTGCGCTCCAAGTAATGATCGCTTTTGAGAATACAATAGTCCGCATGCTGTTTAACGATGAAGGTGTGATAACAGACAAAGTTGGAAAGCATTGTTCTGAGCTGCTCAGGGATGCTGTGGACACATACCTGCCTGCCTTTGAGGCATGTGTGACAGAAGGCCATGTGCAAAGCGTCATGTGCTCCTACAACGCTGTGAACGGTTTCCCGACCTGTGCCAGCCCTGATCTGCTTCAAAAGCACCTCAGACAGGACTGGACCTTTCCAGGAATGGTGGTGTCAGATTGTGGAGCAGTTGAAGGTGTTTCTAAAAGCCACAAGTTTGCCAAGTGAGGCTGCATCACAGTGCTTACCTACCCTTACCCCTAACCCCACAATCCACCCCACCCCTACCCATAACCCCCACCCATACCCCTAAGCCTACTTTTACCCCTACCCCTACCCCTACTCCTACCCTTACCCCTAAATCTACCCCTGCCCCTACCCTTACCCTTACCCTCCCCCTCCCCCTACCCCTGCCCCTACCCCTGCCCCCACCCCTACCCCTACCCCGACTCCTGCCCATATCTCTTCTCCTACCCCTGACCCTACTCGTGTCCCCACCCTTAGCCCTCCCCCTTGTCCAGCCTTTCTCATGTGAATGCTAGTCTGTACTGACTCCTCTGACTTTGCCCACAATTGTGGTTGCTGAGAAAGACAGCATCAGTGTCAGTCTTTGCATGCTGGTCACGATGTACAGGATGGCCTGAGTTGCAGCTGTCATATTTGAGGTACCTGGGCTTGAAAGGGTTCTTTGCTGTATTATTATCGCATTCCTTGCTTGACATGCCCAGTCAAGAAGATTTGTTGCATGCTGACATGACTGAACTTGATGTTTGCTGTGCTGTAGTCAAAAGCATCTGAAGCCGCCCTGTGCCTGCATAGATTTCTGATCGGGATGTTTGCTGCTGCGCTGTTGTCTGCTGCTGTGCTGTAATGCAAAATTCCTCAGTCCGCCCCTGGCGCGCGTAGATGCAAGCCTGCATTTTGCTGCTGTGCTATAGTCGAAGCCACACAAGATCACCCTGTGCTTGGCTTCATGACCGAGCCTGGTGTCTGCTGCTGTGCAGGAGCATAGCTGAGGGCGCTGCTGACACCTTGCAAGCTGGCACTGACATGTCCTGTGTAGGTCAGTCCTGTCCCTGCTCTTTCTCTGTCATGGTTACTGCATATGCAGTGTTGCAAAATGCCATAGTGTTGTATGCTTGTTTGCGTACCAAACTATGTTCAGATGTTATTGACAAAAACACAGCAGCAGTGACAGCACTGTAGCTATTACAGCATAGGCCAGCACTGATGTGCCCTGTATAGGGCAGCCTTGACTTCCCTCTTTGTCTGCCACAGAGTGCCCGTGCCATCTTACTGCAATCTTGCCTGCAATCCACCATACGCTCACTGATTGAATGCATTGTTGAAAGACCATATTTGTTGGACTCACGTCAGCTGGGACATGGTCCTGTGAAGGTCAGTGCTAACTTGCATCTCTTTCTGTCATCAAAACGGCCAGGCCATTGTTCTGTAAGTTTCCCTGCATTGCACTATGTGCTCAGACCTCACTAAATCAATGCATTGTTGAAAGACGATATATGTTGGACTCACATCAGCTGAGATACGGTGCGACACAATACCAAGACGACACACCAAGGCACCTGACAGTTTGCTGAAGCATCTGTGGTGCATGCAAACTGTTCAAAGCTGAAGAACAGTCTAGATCAGAAGCTAATTGGCAAGACCCCCATCTGCACCTGTGTGTGTATGCAATCTGCTCAATGCTCATGAACAAGTTAATCACAAACTGCTTGGCAAGATTAACATTGACGCATCTGTGGTGCATGCAGACTACTCCATACTAAAGGACAGTCTGGATCAGAAGCTGACTGGCAAAAGTGATATTGACATGGCACTGACTGAAAGTTTTGCACTCGCAAATCCAGCGTAGAAGGATATTCGGGCACCTGTACACTCCATGACACATGTGTGATACATGCAGACTACTCCATGTTGAAGGACAGTCTAGATCAGAAACTGATTGGCAAGATTGACATTGACATGGCTCTGATGCGGGTGCTGACTCAGCGATTCCAGCTGGGCATGTTTGACCCCCCAGAGCAGCAGCCTTGGTCTACAATTCCTATTGATGTGGTTGGCAGTCAGCAGCACCTGAAAGCTGCTGTGGAAGCTGTTAGAAGAGGCAAGTCATCATGCAGGTGTTGCTTCTGTATGCAGTCAGCAGGGTCATAGAATGTCCACCAGCAAGCATGTACATGCTGATGATGTTGACAATGTCACTCCAGGCATTCCTTCTGTACGCACCTAGCAAGCCCCAGAGAGCGTTGATTACAAACCTGTAAATGATGCTGGTAATGCTGATCTCATAGCAAGCATTGGCTATGATACGCCTGCCAGGGTCGCAGAACTGCCTCACTAGCAAGCAAGCAAATGGTCCATTGATCAGCTGCCTTTGGTTGCCAGACACATTCAGCTGTGCTTTCAAGCCAGGAAGTCCGATGAGTCACATCTGGCTCCCTACCCCGGACTGTAAATTCTATTGATTGAATGATTGATTGATTGACAAGTTGTGTGACTGTAGGTAGTGTTCTGCTGAAGAACCGCAAGATGATGCCTCACCATGGCAGTCCCAAAACGCTGCCACTCAATGCTGACAAGCTGAAGAAGGTACATGCCTGCCCTGCTGTATGAGCCCAGTTGAATGTGATGATCATCTTACTGCATTGTTAACCTTCACAGCAGTCCCAAAACGCTGCCACTAAATGCTGACAAGCTGAAAAAGGTATATGCCACTCCTGCTGCATGAATTGCCTTTTGCATGCACTATCCAACTTGTTGCATTCTTTACGGACCATGGCAGTCCTAAAATGCTGTCACTAAGTGCTGACAAGCTGAAAAGGGTTTATGCTCTTCCTGCTGCGTGAAGGACTCCTTGCATGTGAGAAGCTCCCTGCTGTACCATGTGTGACGCTTCAAGATTGATGTGGGTTGCATTGGGGTGCTTGTCACTTGTCTTCTGTTGGTGACAGTTTGCAATGTCTGCCTGCCTACCTGCCTGCCTGCTTGCCTGCCTGGTCAAGCTGCCTTTTAATTGACACGCTGCCTGCTTCCCATATGATGCCAGATCACTTGTACTCTCAGCAGTTATGTAAGCGTCTGCAATGCAGGTGTCAGTGCTGGGTCCATTTGCTGACTCTCCTGAGATGCTGCTGGGCAACTACTATGGCACTCCTGCTGGCCCTGTCACCACCCCTTACCAAGCCATCAAGGTAAATCGTGATGTCTGCTGAGTCACTGCATCTGAGTCATGAGGTAATGAGCTCAATGACACTGTGGCCAGCTTCACTGGCCAAATGGGCAATGTCCAACATGATACAGCGACTTCTCTTTTGCACAACAGCTTCGCTCACCGAGAAAATTGTCCTTAGTATCGAATTGTCCTCACTCAGACCACTGCAGTCAGAATGCAGTCATTGGTTCCCCACAGCATTGTCCCTACATCAAGGATGTCCTTACATTGAGTGTCCTTACAAAGAGGTTACTGTAACAGCATGATGCCGTTGCGGAGGGTGACACCGCTTGGTACAGTGCTGTAACAGTGTGCTGGCAGGGTTCACAGCTGCACCAGCATGCTGTCAGTCTCCAAATCGTGTATAAGCACCTCATCTTCCTTCATGCCCAGTACATGGTTGAGGATAGCCCAGTACCGACCTGGAGGGAGACATGTGTTGCTGCAGTACATACCTAGCTGGGCCTGCTGAGCCTCTCTAGCATACATTTAGAACGGAATGCAGCTACATCAGTGTGATGTTGCTGTGCAAGGTTACATCTATGTACCAGTACTGTGCAAGATGACTATGTCTGATGCTGTGCAGTGACACAATGCCATTACACAGGGTGAGACAGGTGTCATGGCTGCAGAAGTATTTGGGGCACAAGGTACAGTTGCACCCGCACCAGGGTAACCCAGTCAGCGGCTATCCACCCAACTCAGAGGAGATCATCAGTGCCAGCCCTTTGATGCTCTCAATGTCAATCTAGATGCCCATTTATGTAGGCTCATCAAAGAGTTGCGACAAGTCTGACACCTGCAGGAGTACTTGGGAGACAAGGCACAGGTGGATCTGCAAGGGGATGCGAGTCAGCGGCCGTGCACCCAACTTAGGGGAAGTCATCAGTACAAGCCTCTGCCTCTTTCAATGCAAAAGGAGATGCACATGTATGTGGTATGATGACATGTGCTATGATATTGGCAAGCTAAGACATTTTTGTGGCTGCAGGACTATCTTGGGGACAAGGCTCAGGTGGAGCTGCACTAGGGCAACCCAGTCAGCGGCTATGCACCCAACTCAGAGGAGATCATCAGTACCAGCCCTTTGATGCTCTCAATGTCAATCTAGATGCCCATTTATATAGGGTCATCAAAGAGTTGCGACAAGTCTGACACCTGCAGGAGTACTTGGGAGACAAGGCACAGCTGGATCTGCAAGGCGATGCGAGTCAGCGGCTGTGCACCCAACTCAGGGAAAGTCATCAGCATAAGCCTTTGCCTCTCCTAGAGCACAACTAGATGCGGTGTGATCACAGTGTGCCATGAGATTGGCACGCTAAGACCATATTTCTGGCTGCAGGACTATCTTGGGGACAAGGCTCAGGTGGAGCTGCACCAGGGGACTCGAGTCAGCGGCTATGCACCCAACTCAGAGGAAGTCATCAGTAAGAGCCCTTCAATCTGTTGTTACTTCAATCATGCCTTGCGCATATGTGCTCAGCCAAAGCCTTGGCTGCAATCTGGCATCTTGACAAGTACCTGCAGGAAATGTCTTCAATGTTCAGCAGGAAGCTAGTACTGGATCAGACTGCGCATGTCACACGGTGTATGTCAATTCTGCTGCAATTGAAACCATATTCTTGCCAGATGAAAGGTGCAGCACAGTGAAGACACGCACCCTGCTCTGCCTATATGCAGGTGCCTGCAAAGACTCTGAGGTGTGTATCCTCTTTTACAGGTCAAGTATGATCACAGTACATGAACAGCAGGGCCTTGACGACGCGTACACCATATGGAGTGGGACCGCTGTATACAGCCATCACGCATTGTGGTCAAAACACTGTTGTGTTTGTGGCTGAAACGCGGTTGTGCCTGTGTGCGAGTGCACCTTTCTAGCAGAGTCCAGCATGAAGACAGTGCAACAGCAGCACTCCCTGTATGACACATGTCATACTAGCTCAGTCGTCATGATCTCTGCTCACTGCACTGCTTTTTCCTGTCTACAGGTGCCTGTGCAAAATGTGATATGTGTATACTCTTGTTGGGTTCCATCATGATCGCAGTGGATGAGCAGCAGGGCCCTGATATCGCTTGTGCCTGATGCACACTTGTCAATATTGTTACACTTTTACACCGAACCATCAACACTGTCTGCAGGTGCCTGCACAGATACTGATTTGTGCATCTTTTTTGTGGGGTCCAGCATGATCACAGCGCATGAGCAGCAGGGCCCGGATAATGCCTACACCATGTGGAGTGGCACTACTGAAGCTGAGGGGTTTGACCGCTTCCACCTCAGATTACCTGGCTCTCAGGAAGAGATCATCAAGGTGTGTTGATGCTCTCACCTTGTGATTGCATTCAGCTTTTAGGTGGCTGGGAATGGCACAAGTCCTGGCTCTCAGGAAGAGGTCATCAAGTCCAACTGCCTGTGCAAGCTATGCTGTGCACGCTGCTGACAACCGCGTGAGGGTCTTTGCAACATCGGCTTCAAGTCATAGTGTTTGGCGGCTTGCGGACCATGTGGCATGTAGAGGCATGCATTCGATTTCTGAGTCAAAGGGCATCATGGGCAGCTGCACATGGACCTTCATGCTTGATCAAATCATGCATCACAATTGCCTGCATTAAGACTTCATGCCAGCTCAAGGCATTGCCATACGTATGCTGTGTAGGGAGTTGCTCAAGAATATGCATTGTATGCTGCTGACAGCCATGCATCATTTGGTGTTGGTCTCTGTCTTAAAAGGAAATCAGCAAGGCCGCTCACAGTGTTGGTCTCTGTCTTAAAAAGAAATCAGCAAGGCCGCTCACAGTGTTGGTCTCTGTCTTAACAAGAAATCAGCAAGGCCGCTCACAGTGTTAGTCTCTGTCTTAAAAAGAAATCAGCAAGGCCGCTCACAGTGTTGATCTCTGTCTTGAAAAGAAAACAGCAATGCTGCTCACAGTAAGGTACTGTGGAGGCAGCTGCCCAGAACAGACAACCCCATTTCAGTATTACTCTCGGTGCAAGCCTTGCTTGCTGCAACAACCATGCATCGGTGCTGACAGCTCAAGTCGTTGTTTTGTCCCATCGTCTGCACACCTTCAGGTGATGAAATAAGCCTGGTGTGTGACCTACAGGAACAGGGTGAGGCATACCCGTTACCTACCTCGTGTTCGCGCGGGCTCAGGTGTCCAATCCATAAATCAAGTCGTTGTTCGGTACATGCATGTTCTGCAGCACCCATGCATTTGATCATGAAGTTGGCAGCAAAGACAGCTTGCAATTTCGCGCACCACAACAGCGAAAAGTTCTGCAATTCTCAAGGCATCGTTATACATGTGCTGTGCAGGCAGCCGCTGTGAACACAGACACCCCCATTGTTGTGGTGCTGATTCATGGGGGGCCCCTGGATGTTTCCTGGCTGGAGCAGTCAGATCGTATTGGGGCCATCCTGACTGCATGGCATCCTGGTCAGGTACAAAAGTGATTGCCTCTAATTTTGAGCCGTTTCTTTTTTGATATTTTCTTGGGTCTGTACTGCCTCTTGAACCTGGCGGTCACGGCAGATCAGACGAGCAAAGGTCATCAGCCCTCCCTGTCTACAAAACTTACCCCCTCCCCCCTCCCAACAGACTCAATACCTGTCCACATGCTTTTATCATCCTGGGTGTCTTGTTCAGGTCTTGACTTCAAGACTGTGTTGCAAGCCTTTTCCAACATTAGCTGTCTGTTCTCAACCTCCTTCAAAGTTTTCTCCAAGGTCAATGCAGACATGGACTTGTCCCTTGCACTCGCTGTCTGGCTAAGTGTAACTTTGCAAAACCTCTTCTGAGGAACTCAGCAAACAAGTGAGGTTGTGTGTGCAGGGTGCAGCTGGCATTGCAGACATTCTGTTTGGCAAGACCTCTCCCTCCGGCAAGCTACCAGTGACCTTCTACTATGACAACTACACCAACATTCAGCCCATGTCTAACATGGACATGCGCTCCTGGCCAGGCAGAACCTACAGGTAAAACACAGCCGTATTCACTGTGCTACAGCCAACTACATGAATTGCCATGATCTGCATCACATCACGTTCATCCATGGGTGATCAGTCAGTCACATCGATAGTCACCTTCTACTGTGACATCTATACTGATACGTAGCCCATGTCTAACATGGACATGCTCATCTGTCCAGGCAGAACCTACAGGTACCTCACAGGCATGACCATAATGTTACATTGGCATGATCAGCGTGATACAGTCAATGATATGATCGACGTGCTAAGGTCACTGCATGATCAGCATGATACAGTCATTGATCTGATCAGCATGACACAGGCAACACCTAGGCATAATTATTTTGTTGCCGTCATTCACATCAATAGCAAGACAGCAGTAAGTTGTGGGCAATATCATGATCTTGCGGTCAACTACCTGATCAGCATGACTGTTTAGCTGATGACGTGCAGACAGCAGCATAGTCATAATCATAGTCAAGATGCTAGTCATGTTGATAGTCATGATGACAGTTATGATCATAGTCATGCGCTAGGTGCCTCTTACACTGTCAACCTGTGTTGTTTGCTCATGACTTCAGGCTCACAGGCTGATAGGCAGCAGGTGCTGTTTGCTAACTGTTGTTTCATTTTTCACAGGCATGACACATAGACATATCCTGATCATTCTTGCCTTGTTTGTGTCATTACATGTGCCTCCTTCAAAGCAATGTCCAAGACAGAACAGCATGTGACATGACTAAAGTGCCGTTTTAGGTATGTGAAGGAGCCTGTGCTGTATCCCTTTAGCCATGGTTTGTCCTACACGAGCTTTGAATACCGCAAAATGCAGCTCAGCAGATCTGCAGATGCTCTGGGTGACCCAAATGCCCTGACAGCTCACGTAGAGCTTCACAATACAGGTTAGTGTCTGAGTTCCATGGTCTTGCAAAACATCAAGCGCTCTTGATTGTCCTTACCCAACAGCAAGATTGTGGCTTTTGGCCGGTAGTGTGTAAGCTGCATTTGTCGTGGCTATCATTGGGTTGCATGTTAATTGTCATTGCTTGGAAGCATGACTCTGGAAAGCAGCGTATAATTCCCACCTGTCTCAAGTGACGTTGAGTTCTGTCTTGATCCATCACCACCCAAGAGCATGACTTTTTCTGGGTAATGGCTGTTAGACAGGTTGCAAGCTTTCCTGACAGCACTGCTGCAAAAGCTGTATGCTTGAACTTGCTGTCTCCACACGTCAGCATCAAACCAGAGCATTGTTTTCACAGTCTACCTATTGAAGTGCAGAAAGACCAGGACACAGTAAAAAGTCCAGATCCTTACAGATATTGCAAACTGAGATCATTGGGCTTGTCAAAGCTGAATGCCTTGGCTGCAGGTGACTTGGAAGCTGCTGAGCTGGTGCAAGCTTGTGTGTCACTTTAAACAGCATTGCTAGAGGCGATACCAGACAATGCCCTGCCTTAAAGAGCCCTGCAGGGCTTTACTAGAGTCATCTTGAGGCTGGGACAGCAACAAGTGACTTTGGGATTTCAATGTCTTGGCTGCAGGTGACATGGAAGCTGCTGAGGTGGTGCAAGTGTTTGTTTCCCCTTCACAAGCGCTACTGGAGGCCACCCCAGACAATGCCCTGCCTCAAAGAGCCCTGAAGGGCTTTACCAGAGTGGTCTTGAAGCCTGGACAGCGCAAAACAGTACAGCTCCCATTGACTTCAAAGGACTTTCAGTATGCTGCAGCAGGTGAGATACACGCCTTGTTGGGGTCTGTCGTGCCAGATCCGTCCTGACTACCTTGTGCGTTCCTTGATTGACACATGACCTTTCGTTGTGCAAACTTGCTAAGTGCCCATCTTGAGGCGTCAGCAATGTTGAGACTGATACCGCATACGGCCAAGTCGTTTGCGTACAACCATTGTTTATTTGCCAAAGTTGTTCTGCCTCTCAGGCTGTATTCAGTGGGTGACCTAGGCGGTGCATGTGCAAAGCTGACATTGTTGATTGCCTAATTTTTACACTCAGAGAAGAGCAAACGAAGCAGACTGTGGCAATATCTTGGCAATCCTGATGCAGTAGAGCCTCAGTCTAGGTGCTCCGCATCCTTTCAGAGTTTTGCAACATCTCTGTACAAGCTGTCACCATCAGTGAGCTTTGACAATTTGGCATTCGGTAAAGCTGCCCAAGACTGTTCAACTCATTTGGCTGACACATTGAGCTGCGCTTGCAGAGGATGGACTGTCAGATGCTGCCAGTCTTCAAGTCGTGTCTGGAGAATGGTTGGTGCAAATCGGATCTGAGCAAGTCAGGTGTCCAGTCTCACTAGTCACTCCTTTGCAACGTGACAGCCAGAAGGGACATGCATCACAATGGATGGGTCAAAGCTGAGGAGTCCCATGCACACAACTGCAAGCATGAGCACGATCGATTTCCGATTTTGGACATTTCATTGCAACGCAAGCAATACTGCCCGATTTGCCTAGCCAAGAACGTCTCATTTGCTCAATGGCTGTGTCGTTTTACCTTGCCTATATGTTGTCAAACTTGCTCCAGACCTATCTCAGGTTGTTTTGGTGTCGCCTTCAATGTTTGCTGATTCTGACATGCTGAGCATTTTTGGTAAAGCCTGTGTTATTCCCCTACAAAAGTGCCTGAGAAACTATGTTTGATGGCAGTTTTCAGTAAACAGCTTCAAGCGTGGCGCAGTACAGTACTGAGTAACTCCCCAGAAATGAGCTCAAGCTGAAGAGGCAATGGTCAGTAACATTGAAACAAGCAGAGCATGCAGTGCCCAACGATGCATACATCCTGCATCATAGACTGGGAATTTCTTGTCAGCTGTCAGCCGTACTTTCAAACATAGCATCCATGTGTAGCTTTCTCTTCCGCAGGTAGCGGGCATCTTCTGTTTGCAAAACAGGTCTATCGTCTTCCTGCCCTAGTTTGTCTGCACTTGTAGGCGCCTGAGCTGCTGTTATTGGCTGCGCCTGGCCATTGCTCAACCTCTGCCTGCAAGTCAACATTGACATTGATGTTAAGCCCAACACAAAGTCACAACGACATTGCCCGCCAGGAGGATGCCATATTGCGTATTCCATTGGATGTCACCCAGAAATTTTGACAACACTATCTAGAGCGCTGCAATCTGCCTGTCTGCTCACGTGATGCATTTTGTCAAGTACAGCATCTGCAGCTCAAAACCACACGGTACGTCTTGAACATGCGCTGCTGACAGCTTGGCTGCTCAACTGAGTACAAGCACTGGCAGGCATCATTCTGCTTTCAAATGTTCCCAAGGAAGATGCGCTATACAGCATGCAGAGCGCTGTATGTTACATGACATGTAAAGCGCTGTGTGTGCAGCGCTCACTTGTTGGTTAAATGAGCTATGCCTAAGTTCCTTCCTTGAACCATTGAGAAAAACAAGCTTTGTATCTTGCATAGTACTGTGTATGTGCAGCGCTTACTTCTTGATGGGTTGTTGTGCCAAGTATAGAGCCCCTGCCAGACCCGTGTTGGGGTGCAGGTCTTCATGATGGGGCTCTGGTGCCTGTTGTATGGCAGAGGGACCCTGCATAACAAAATATGGCTTGAACAGCAGCTCTTGAGAAGGTCATTGCATCAATGATTAGGTTGACCTCTGTTACTTGTGCAAACAGTAACAATTGTTTCTTGCAGCATCCCAATAAAGCAGCTGCTGTGAAAATTTCTGCGATCAAGCAGAAAAGCCTTGCGCAAGCTGTGCTGAGTTTTGCAGCCCTTTGCCGAGCTCAGGAAGGAAGCAGCAACAGGGTGATGCAAATGCTCACATACATCACTGGTATTGCAAGTTTGGAGTCAGGTTATGCAGAGGCGACTTACCGTCAGGGGAACTTGCACAGGTCCTGAATGTTTGGGCAGGGGCCGGGGTAGTTGGGCTGGCGGGGTGGGGGCAGGGTTCGAGGTGAAGAACTTGTGCTTCAGAGCATCTTCTGTTGTGATTCTGCGGGCTGGATCAAACTGCATCATCCTTGACAGCAGGTCCAGAGCATCTTCTGACGCCTGTCAGCAGCCAAGCATTGTGCGAGCAAGGAAATAGTCTACATCAGGACGTTCCAACTCAAAGACTTGGCTGCATGCATTGCATTGGCACTCAGCAGCTGCAGGATTGATGAAAGTCTGTCTGCCAGGACTGATGACCAGAAATGTTGGCATGCAGGACCTTTGGCGGTTGTAGTAGCAGGACAGATGCTGCCAACCCATCAGCGAGCGCACACCATAAAGAGTTGCAAAGGCCGCAACATCACTTTCATGATGAGGCGGAAAGATGCGGGGTTCCTCACAGCAATCTTCTCACAAACATGTAAGCGCCTGATGAGAGTGGCTACTGCCAAGGCTTACCCCCTTGACTATAGAACCTAGGGGAGGGGCAACAGTCTGCTGGAACTCAACATAGTTGGGTAGGTCCCGCATGCCAGGCCACTGAGCCTCAGTTGGCGTCCCTAGAGCTTGAAAGATCTTGCCCAGGATGTCGAGATCACTGCTGCCCACAAACCATGGCCGCCTTGTGATCAGCTCTGCAGCAGTGCATCAATGTAGTTTTGTTTGCATCCTGTGACAGATACTGCAAGCAATGTATGCCTCAGCTGTGCAGGTGAACTGACTGGGAGTGCCTAGAGCTTGAAAAATCTTGCCCAGGATGTCTAGATCACTGCTACCCACAAACCACGGCCGCCGCATGATCAGCTCTGCAACAATGCACCAGCATTAGTCGGGGTTTTGCAAAATTGCAGCGTCCTGGAACAAGCTGTTGCCCACACATCACAGCTGCTGTGTTGTCAGCTCTGCAGCAATGCAACAGCACATGTTGCATTGATACAAATCTTCACTTGCACTTACAATCTGGGAACTGCAACAGCTGCTGCAATATAAGCTGCCCCCAAGGCAAAGCAGATGGTACTACAATGAAGCAACATGCTCTTTACAAAGACTTCACAGCAAGTATGAACAATGAGGACTTTCATGTACAGCGCCACTCCCAGGCAAACTCACACACTTGTGGCAGCTGCCTACATTCACACACGTCCCATCAACAGAAGGCGCGGGGCAAACAATGCTCATTGTCTGTATGCACAGCCTTTGGGGTGGCAAGGCAGCTTTGCTTTGGATGTGTACCTGCTAGAATGCATCCGGCAGCCCACACATCAATTGCCGGACCATAGCAAGTGCTGCCAAAGAACAGCTCGGGCGGCCTATACCATGTTGCAAAGACCTGCATCACAAGAAATGGTGACAGTTCCAGCCACGACCAATGAAGTGGACAAACCATGCCTGGTGATTGAAATGTGATAACAAACTATGCAAGAACAGTGCGTGGAAATGTACTGGTGGCTCAGGCCAACTATGCCGTGCAAGTTTGGGCAGCTTAGTCCATATGAATGCATGCTTGCAAAAGCAAAAGGCTCTGCAACAGATGTCACAGGTGTTTTGCAGCATGAGAGCCAACCTGATTAGTCCATTTGCGGTCTGGACTGCCAAAGATGCGAGCTAAGCCAAAGTCTCCTAGTTTCAGCTGGCCTGCACACAATAGTTATTCAGAATTAAAGGGGTTGTTCACCAATCTTGAAACATTTGCTGCCTTTGCTTCACTGCCTTGCGCAACAGGGCCAACAACAACTGGATGTAACAGAATTTGTGCTGGTCACCAAGGAAGGACAACGTTCCTGACACTCAATGATTCTCTTGAAAAGGACGCTCAATATGAGAGCATTCTGGTGCAGCAACAAAGCGATCATGAACTCATCACTGTGTTCCAACTGCAGTGGTACTCTCAAGCAGGCACAATGTAAGGACAGTTGAGTCTGATGAGTAATGCAGACGTTATAAAGAGAGATTGCTGTACCTTTGTCAGAGATGAGGAAGTTGTTGGGTTTGATGTCGCGATGAAGCACCCAACGCTTGTGACAGAAGTGCAGGCCTTGCAAGACCATCTTCATGTAAGCTTTAACATCTGCTGGAGACAGTATCAGGCTCCTGTCTTTGATGACAATCTCCAGATCTGTTTGCATGTACTCAAAGACCTGACACGCACAAAGCCACTATGTCAAAACCTGAACTGCAGTGCTTGAGTTGTGCTGCTTGAGTTGCTTTCCTTGACTTGCAGTGCTGAATGTGTAGTGCTTGAGTTGTGCTGCTTGAGCTGCTTTCCTTGACTTGCAGTGCTGAATGTGTGGTGCTTGAGTTGTGCTGCTTGAGCTGCTTTCCTTGACTTGCAGTGCTGAATGTGTAGTGCTTGAGTTGTGCTGCTTGAGCTGCTTTTCTTGACTTGCAGTGCTGAATGTGTAGTGCTTGAGTTGTGCTGCTTGAGCTGCTTTTCTTGACTTGCAGTGCTGAATGTGTAGTGCTTGGATTGTGCTGCGGGCATGCAGCTATTTTGGCAAGGCCTGACTGCATTGCCATTGATTGTTATGCAAGGTAGATGAGGGTGACGGCTGGTAAGCATCACTTACTGGCAATGCACGGCACAGATGCACCTTCCTAGGAAAATCTGGAATGACGTTGTTTTGTCTGAGTTCCAACAATTCAACATCAGACCTCCTTATGGCAATGCTCAAGACAAGCCTGCCTGGCGGGGCAGGACTTGTGCCACATACATCTGGCAATGTATGCTAGAAAGTGCATCTTGCAACAATCATTATTGTGCACCTTCATCGCTGCAAGTGGCAGCCATAAAGCACTGAAAGAAGCAGTGTTAGAGAGCAGATTTACCAGACTCAGATTTTGCTTGTGTGGGAAAACATCGATGAGTTGGACAATGTGTGGCCCATGCAGCTCTCTCAGCAGTTTGATTTCCCTCAAAGCTGTGACATTGACTCCTTCCTTTGCCTTGCCCAGTCTGATCTTCTTTATAGCAACGACCTTCCCAGTCTGTCACGTTGCGCACAGTTGGTATGCAGTCAAACGTGACATTTTACATTTTGCGCGTTGCGCATCACAGCAAAGCACCTCCTTGTGCGTAGCCTTGAACACAACACCAAAAGTCCCCTCTCCTAGGGTTGCTCCTTTGATGTATTTGTCCATCTTCGGTAAGTGTCACCGACGTGAAAGCTTTGGCGCACTGTGTCCAGGTAAAACTTCCATTTTTGCAATGGCTACATTATGCTCATGCACTCCGGAGCATCAAGACTCTGTCACCAGTCACGGGCGCTCCGGTGCAACCTTAACACATGCCGTGATCAGTAGGTGCCGTCTGAGATGTAACGGGTGATTGAGCAGTGCGGCAGCTACAAGCGCCGCGAGATCGTAAGACTGTATGCAACCGGTTTGCAATACGGCTTCTGAGAGGTCACGCGCACGTTGCAAGCGTGCTGCAGGTGCAAGTCGGTCGTTGCGACTGCTTCAGCACGCTGATCGATGCCAAGGCAATCTGCAGCAAAAGATTGTGATGAAGCAATGCAAATGCCCAACCGCGTCTGCAAGTGAGGCCGCAAGATTGCCTGCAATCAAGCATGCAGCGCCATGAACTTGTCTGGGAAGTTACCTGGGCTTGCTGATCTTCTATACTTCTTCTCCTTCCTCTTCGTTTGTACTGACAGTGATTGTCGAAGCGCAAGCAGCTCCGCTATAGCTTGTTTCAAATAGATTGAAACCTGTGTTGTATCGTATAGTCGACAACGTCATTGGATGCGCCCGTCGCCCACCTGATTGAGACGACCTTTTCACACAACCTCGGATGGGTGGCATCAAGCAGTGGCTGCTGTTTGCTTCCCTGCTGTCGTTACTCGTTGCCGGCGGTGTGCGCGGGCAGGACGACGTCGAGGACGTTGTTGAGGATGTTGACATTCCCGACAAAGCCTTCTTGCTGATTCGGCACAAGATAGACACAGTCGAGCTTGTTCAAGGGAGGAATACCTCAGTAGTCGTAGAAATCTACAATGCAGGCAACAGGTGAAACTTTCAGTACTCCGTCGCTGTTGGCAGAGGCTTGTCAGGACATTGCTGGCCTGCGCGCTCTCGTGACCAGCAAGTTGCATTTGGCTGATAGTGATCACGATTCTGCAGTGCTGCTACTGATGTGGTCCTCAAGGGCGCTCAGTGGCCTCTTGCGGATTTCGAAGACAGCGGAGGAGTTGCATCAAGCTCATGGAACAGAATATCATCTGGGCAAACTGTCCGCGTCGAATACTTCTTGACGCCTAAAGTTTCAGGACCATATGCACCTCTGGCTGCCACTGTCACATACAAGGCAGAGCACGGAGTCAGCAGCACACAGGTCATTACATTGTCTTCTGTTCAAAGCAGTAGCTTTGACCAGTTGTCCTTGTATTGACGTATCTATGTATCTCAGAGACGCACTGCAGTCCAAATGCATTAATTGGTTTGCAATTGCCTTGTCCTTATGTTGAGGATCCTTGAGGAAAATTCACTGTACCTCGACTATTCAGAACGATAAGCAGCAGGAATGCGGTAGATGATATTCCTTTGACCTGTGCAGGTCGCCTATGGTGCTACACCTGTCCTATACATTCTGTCCCCCACCCAGAAGCTGTTGCGAACTGGCCTTCAAGTGGTAAGCTTGCGAGGGATACAATGTACTGCATCAAGCATGCCATGCAAGAGTCCCCCTGCTGAATCATCAGTGCTGATTGACGACTCAGTCGCACTGAGCAGTGCTGATTGATGGATCAATTGCACTCAACAGTGCTGATTGATGGATCAGTTGCATTAAACAGTGTTGATTGATGGATCAGTTGCATCAAACAGTGTTGATTGATGGATCAGTTGCATTAAACAGTGATGATTGACGGGTCAATTGCATTGACTGGTGTGGATTGATGGGTCAGTTGCATCAAACAGTGCTCATTGATTGATCAGTTTCACCAAACAGTGCTGATTGGCAGTGTATCTCTGTAGGGCAGCTACCTGTCATTAGGCTTTGTGCGCACACCAGAGCAGTGGAAGTGGGCAGGCATCACAGTGGGTGGAAGTACAGTATTGTTAGGCTCATGGTGGGCCTACACTGTTGCAACAGATGCCAACAAGCGGAAAAAATACAAGAGAGCATTGGAAGAAGTCACAAAGTACCAGTAGCAGTAGGGTTTGTAAATACACTGTAATACAGTGAAAAGAAGCGCTAGTGCAGAGGACTTGGCACCGGCGAGTATTAGCCAGTGCATTCTGACTGACAGTTGCACAACAACATACAAGGCATGACAAGCTCAATGCTCGTCACTCACATGACTGCAGCATTATCTGCACAAACATCAGAAACAGCTCAACTGACAGCAGACCACTGACAAAACTTTTGTAGCAACCTGGCACGTTTAAGTAAGACAAGACCTGCAGTCAGCGAGCCCATTATCATCAAGGCCTTTGTCATAGGCAAGCTCATGTGTTCAAGCACCTCATACATAATGTACAAACTAAGTAACGGACACAAACGGTGCTCAAGCAGGACTAGCAGGCGTGTGCGGCCTCGTCAGCATGACTTGGGCTGCGAAAACCTTCCTGCCAGGGCTAGGCTCAGGCAAATGTGCAGGTCCTTCTGCTACATACGTCTGTGCCACAACACTATGCAAAGCATCATCCTGAGTGCTGCTGCTTAGCTGGGAAGCCTGCCGAGTTGCAGTGTCGATGCCATCATTTGCCTTGCTTGCAGTCATATTTGCCTGCACTTCTGCCTTAAGACCAAGGCCGTGCAGTCTGTTGCGCCTGCTGCTGTCTGCATGACCTGCTGTTCCTAGCAAAGCCTCATTCTCATCATCAGACACATCTGAGCTGCTGCTAGCCATTGCTGGCGCATCCCACGACCCTTGTTGGACTTGCGCTGCCCTACTCTTGGCCGCGACAAAAGTGCCATGCGCCTCAAGTTGCAATGACGCCCTGAGCTGCGGCATTTCTGTCTGTTGCTGCCCATGCTGACCAGCAAACGGGCGCTCAGTGCCTGATCTACGCAATGTATTGCTGTTCTGGTTGGTCCTGTCCGCCAAAGCATGCGTCCCTGAAACGCTTGTTCTGGCAGCTGACTTGGACCCCTACAAGGCAAAGTATCTTGGCAAGTCATCGTACCAGCATGCCCCCAGCTGCTTGCATGCTGCAGCCAGATCAACATGCCCTGAATTTAGTTATGCTCATGTAGACAACACCGCCGTAATCAATGCTTGCAAAGCATATTCTACAGCAAACCATTATACTTGCGCTGCTGAAAGTAGCTAGCTAGGGCGATAGTACCCAGAGCTTGCACCTGATGCTCTTGTTAAGCTAAGCTTGCGACCACAATGTGCCAGGCAAGTTTGAGAAACCGGCATACCTGAGCAAGTACTGACATCAGCTGCCATTCCATGTCCTCCTTCCTCTTCATCAGCTGCTGGTTCATGCCTAGTTGCTGCTCTATCTGATTGTCACGCTCTGCCAGCACCCTCTGCAAAGCACAAGACACAAGGCGCGTCATTCAATGTCGGCACAGACTGGTTCTGAAATGAGATTGGAATCATGTTGCCCCCCCCCCCCCCCCCCCCCCCCCCCTCCCCTTTTTANNTTTTCCCCCCCCCCCCCCCGCCTCCCTCCCTTTCCCTGTTTACTGACAGTCTTGCTGTGTAACAGATAAGCGGCCAAGCATCAGTCAGCAGTCGGGCATCAGCAACAGTCACCTGGTCCGAAACGGTCACATATGCAAACAGAGCTGTTATGCACATTTTGATAAGGCCCGTTGGTGAACACTGCAGCTTGCAAATATATCAGAGCAAAGCTCAGCACTTCAAAGGAGTGGCTGTTGTTTTAGGCAGCATCTAGTATATACATAGCATATATCAGGCACAATGGTGCATGCATACGGTTATCAATTGAGATGCAGACACTGACCTGAAGGTTTGAAGTCTCTTCCTGAAGCGCTTGAATCTCCTGATGCAAGCCGTCCACTTTGCTGCAAGCTGCCTCTTGCTTGATCTGTATGCAACCCAGTTTGTTCATGCTTTGCAGCAGCTATGTCAGCGGCATTTGTGAATGTACATACAAGGCGTGCAGACAAGTGCGTACTCTGTTTGCAACATAGTCCGTTGATGCATTGCAGCAGCTGCGTCAATGGCACTTTTGCAAATGTACACAACTGTATTTATGGTTGCTACAACTGTGACTGGCATTTAGACGATAGCCTGGATCTGAACCCTCACCTACAGGCTGATGAAGGGCAAGGGGCAAAGGGCATGCGCATGACACCCGCTTCAAGCTGCTACTTCATGGGATAGAGCAGCGGGCATAGAAGCTGACTATGCACAAGGCAACATCGCATGTCATGCACAAGCTGATTTGTTGAGAGCAAGCATAGCATGCTAGTCACTCACCCTGAACTGACTGTGTTCCCGTGGCAAGCAGAGAAGGCAACTGTGCACATTGCATGCCATGTTGAAGATGGATTGTTGCCAGCGAGCAAAGCAACATCAAAGCTGCAACACGCTCACCCAAGCTTCGTAATATTATAAGCTTCGCAGCAAGCACAGGGGATGGCTGTATACAAAGCCAATCACATGCGATGCCAAAGCTAATGAAGCAACAGCAAGCAAAGCAGCAGCAATGTCGCAAGGCGCTTACCCAGGCTTCTTTGCATACCCGTGGCAAGCACAGAAGATGGCTGTACACAAAGCACATTGCATAGCATATGTATGGTGACTTGGTGGAAGGAAGGAGAAGGAAGCCAGGCAGCAACAAAGCTGCCAGCCACTCACCCAAGCATCATTGCATTCTTGCCGCATGCTGCGTGAGCTCTCCATTAACACCCTGTTCTCTGCAGCCAGCTTGTCTACTTCTTGCTGAGACTCTGCAAGCCTCCTCTCAAAAGCTTGATGTGCCTCTTGACTCCTGTGCAAAGACAAAAACTCAGCTTGCTGTCACAAACTTGAGAGTTCATGAGACTCCTGCTTGTTTCAGCTCATCCTCTTGCTGTGGGCCACCTCCTCTCAAAAGCTTGACTTGCCTCCTGCCCACAAAGAAGGACACAGCTTGCTATCACTGACTGCAAGAGTATGTGAGACACAGTGCTGTGTCACTTCTGGGGTAAAGGGGGAACCTTGTACCCGTACCTCATACCTCTTCTGGGTACTGTACCCTTGACAAAACAGATGTCAAGACAGTGTGTCATTGTGACTGGCCAGCTCAGCTTTGTGATGTGAGACGGACACATGGCATCGCATGAGTCATCTGCACAATGACTGCACCGTGCAACTTCTGAACAGAATGCACAGATGACACCAAACTGCACTGATGGGCAAATCTAGCGAGTCAAAAGCCATGCAACTGAGCTGTCCAAAGCTTGTTGGGTGTCAGCACCTTAGAGCTGTCCTGGAGCTGCTGTTGGTGATGGCCCAGCTGCTCTTGCAGTTGCGCAGCATGCCGTTTTCAAAAGCCAAGGCAGGTTCGTACTGGCAGACTATTGCATGGCAGTACTCTGGTTTATCTTGATGTTCAATGCGCCATGCAGTCTTAAAGCAACAAGCATAGATGGTGTCAGAGAGAGCAAATGCAGCATGATCAGCAACTCACCTGTCCAAAGCTTGCTGAATATCAGCAACTTGATGGATTCTGTCCTGCAAATGCTGCTGGTGATGCCTCAGCTGCTCTTGAAGGTGTGCAGAATGCTGCTCTGCGTTTGAGAGCTCTGCATCGTGCTCTGCCTGAATGCTGTCTAGCTCCGCTTGCAGACGATTGCTGTCACTCATGATAGCTCGCACTCGTGCCTCAACACCCGCTTTCATCTGAGTTCACACCATGTCTATGTCCAAGTGTGTGATGCTGTAGCATGCTGGCAGCATATTGCTTAGGTAAACATGCCATGTTGTTACATTCTGCGCGTAGTCACTCTTCGCAGAGACTGCACTTTAGTAGAGCAAGGTGAAATCACGGTTTTTGCACATCAAGTGGATATGGATTTGGTGCATTGACGACGCAGGCTGAACACATCGTTGAATGGATTTGGTCTGTTCAGAAACATCATGCTGATGCAAAACGAAGCATGAAGCAATGCTGCTGTTGCTGGGACATTGCTGGATATGGGCTTGTCTACACAGATGTCTGGCACAGCGCGAGTCCCTGCAAGCTTCTCGAATGGTCGCTGCAAGGCATCAAAACACGAAGTTGCTGTTGTGGTGTACCTCGTCAAACCAAGGACCTCTCTGCTCTTCAACAGCCAATCTCAGCTCATCTCTCTCCTGCACTGCTGAACCCAGCTCCCCTTCACACTTCTTCAGCCGCATGAGGAACACCAGATTGTCTGCGGTCAGCGAAGCAACCATGTCTTGATGCCTGTCTGCCATGGCTTTGGCCCTTGCTGCTTCAGCTTTCAGTGCGTCTACTACACTGGTAGCAGCCTGCATCAGAGTGCAGACATATGCAGATGATGCCTATAGCTTTGATGGCGTTGAATGAAGAGATACAGAAGTGCCCAACTTCTATGTTGCATGGTATCTGGCGACTGCTGGTGTGTGTCATGCAGGCTGAAAGGTTTTGGCAATGGCAGCCTGCATCAGAGTGCTGTTTTGACGCCCTTGAATGCACAACTCAGAAACGCCCACCTTGTGTGCTACATGGCATGTGGCATTTGCTGATGAGTTCCACGCAGTGTCGCAATGTTTGATTGCTGATACGTTTTGCAATACCTGCTCCTGCTGCATAGCTTGTGCTTCAGAGTCGCGCAGTTGCTGTGTCTCCTGATCCAGCTGTTGCATGCGGCTCTCAGCATTTGCGGCTCTCATGTGGGCTGTCTCAGAGTCATCTGCAAGAGTTGCAGTCTGACATCTGAGGCTCCTGATCTCAGCTTCTTGCTCAGCTGCCTATGCAGAGCAATTCTGCTGCTCGATAGTTGACAGTGGCAGCACAAGCACAGCAGTGCAGTGCGACATCAGCACTGCAGCAAATCATGGCGCAGTCATAGCATGAACAAAGTAACGACATTTGCCCAGTGAGCATGCGTTGACGGTTATTTGATGTGGTCGAGCACACTTCAGAAGCTGTCGCAGCTGTGGACGGTGCCTTCCTGGCGCACAGAATGCATGCCTGATGGCATACCTGCTGCTTTGCAGAATCTATGTTTGCATTCAACTGCTGCCGCCCTCTTTCTAGCACATGCACCTTATGTAAGGCATCCTGCAGCAGTATTGCAAACTTCTGTCCTCTGCAGTACAGCTTGCTGATAGCATGTCACGGCAGCTCTGTTGGCCTGTGTGGGAACAGCCTTCATTCTGCTGCCTTCAACATCATGCAGTGCAGCACAGCAAAGCGTGCATCTTGACATGCGGAGTTGGTGCACCTGCAAGTCATCTTTGACTGATGCAAGTAGCATAAGGGCCTCTTGCTTAGCAGCATCAGCAGCATCAATGACTGACTGCCAGTGACTGGTTGCTGAGTACACTTGGCTGGCTTGCATGAGCAAGTGATCCACATTCTCCTTGCCTTTGCTGAGGCTCTCAAGGCTTTTGTGTTTTCTACGCTTCAGTGTCGTCAAAGACATGCCCTGAGCATTGCGACGTTTGCTGTCAGAATCAACTGAGCGTTGCTGCTGTGTGACATAGCAAAGCACACCCTCATGCTAAAGTTACCTTTATGTCTTCTTCAGGCTGGCTGAAAACTTCGTATGCAGTTTGCAAGGACTCTGATAAGCCCTTTAAATGCGTGACAAACGAGTCCCACACCTGCTGAACATGGTGATGGGACTGCATGCTTACTGAGGCTCACTGATCGTACAGACAGGCTGATAACGGCAGTATTTCAGGCTGCTACAGATCAGACACTTTGCGTGACTGACGGCACGGTGCGAGGCTACCGGGGAAGCAGCGGGCTCATCATTTTCCTGTTTATCCTTTGCGGTTGCTTCACTTTGTCCTTGACGCTCAGTTTGACTGCCCTGATCGCGCAGCAGCTTGACAGCCCGCTGTCATTGCTAAATTTGGGGTGTCGACTTCCTTTACAAAATGCGCTCTTCTTCCTGAAGAAGAATAAAAAGCAGCAAATCAGGGCAGGATGCAGTCAATGCTTCCACCTCAGAAACCTCAAGGAATGTCACAGGGGTGCCGTGATCAGAAACGTATGCAGCCCAACAGAACGAGCAATGCTGGCATACTAGTGTTGCCTTCAGCCCAGGCAGAGAATGCAAATTTCTTGACACACTGCAGTACCTGGAAGACATGCTACGAGGGTTGATGTTCGTGCCTTGTGCATCACTTCAGGTTGGCCATTCTGGGCCACGATTGTTTGCGTTTGGCAGCATCACAGAGCTGCCATGCTGCAGATTGCATGCGTTGCATATCTGCATGACTGTTGATAGGCTGCTCTTCAATATAAACAGTAGCAGCCAGCAGCAGCCCAGGAGACATGTGCACACAACTCAACGTGCGTTGCTCAGCACTGTACGCACATCTCTCTGCGCAAGCCAGGGCATAGGCCATGAACCATTTGTGATAGCTCCGCATGCTGCAAAGGCAGATTCACAGACAAGTCAGCAGCAACTTGAAGCTGCAGCTGCCCCAGCCTTGTTGAGCAATTTCGCAGCCCCAATCTGCAACATCTAAGGGATGTTTGCTTTCCCAACTACGACAGGATACCTGTGCTGTCAGCTGGAGCTCTGTGACAGTTTGCTGCTGCTGCTGCTGCTGCTGCTGCTGGTGCTGGTGCTGATTGCCTGTGCCGCAGGGGCATGCTGCTACTTCTGCTCTTCTGAGCTGTGACAGCTGTGACACGGCTTCAAGCACCATTTAATCATGCAATTGCAATGCAGCATATTGGTGCACACTTTCTGAATATGAAACTATAGTTACAAGGTGTTGCTGCATCTAAGCCTCAACCTGCTCACGCAACCTCCTGATGGTACTCCTGACAGTCACAGATGACCCAGTGCTGCAGCAAAAGTGAAATCGGTCAGCACACAAACAACCATTGCATGCCGAAAAAGTACATGTAGACATATAGTTGATGCAGAAGTAGCTTATGCAGAAGCTTGCGCAGGAGCAAAGCATATGGTGCTGGAGTGCTGGAGTAGCACAGCACATGTGTTGACAACAGCTTGTATGGAGTACTCACTTGAGGGTGTATGCGCCACCTGCTTGGGTCTTGTTGCATGACTTGCACTTCCAGATGCCAACTGCCTGCCGCCTTACTGAGAACTGCAGCCAAAAAGTACACAAGTTTCAGTCTGTTTGCCTAGCAATGCTGGACATCCCTTGCAGTAATTGACATCCCTTGCAGTACTTGATATGTGTGACAGTGCAGCAGGTATAGCTACAGCTTTGGGGTCTCAAAAAGATTGGAAGGCACAGCAGGCAGGAAAAAGATTACTGTAGAAGCAACTTGTCCTGTACTTTGTGTCTGCAGGGAGGCTTACTTTGCCACAGAATGAGCACAAGTACTTGGAGTGCTGGCTGACTTCTGTCTTCTTGATCTGCTTACGCAGACTGGCGCCGTATCTGGTTCCATACTTGCCCACAATCCCGACCTTTTTGGTGCGCTTTGACTGCAGCAGTTACATCATTTATGAGCCACCGCACGAGACCATATACACACACTACATAAGCATCACTCCGCGGGCAATTGTGCTGTTTGCGGATATTCATGCTTGCACTCATGAGCCTTCGAACAGTCCGCAAAGTGAAGCTACCGTCGGCGGCTCTGGTCAGCCAACAAGATGACAGCAAGCAAAGGCGTGAGCAAGGGCCGTCGAGATCTCAAGGTTGTGCACTTACCATTTTGTCGCCCTAACAACGCCCACCTCGCTGCAAGTTGCGGCACAAACACAAAAGGCCTTCGCACACGGGCACTGTGAGCTTCCCGAGCAGGAATATAGGGTTTTTAGAAGCATCAGGTTTCGAGTCAGGTTGCCGAGGATCACTATAGCCAGGCGTTATTGCAGCGGCATTCCAACGCAAGCGCCATGAATCAGGTGCTTTCGCAGCAAAGCTGCTTGGTAGCGCCGCAGGCAAGCTGCTCTGGCAGGTACGTGTTTGACACAGCATTCGCTAAGGCCACAACGGTTGACTTCGGCTTCTTCTGAACATCGCTTGTGTCTTGCAGAGTCCCGCCACGGCAACAGCCACGAAATCAGTTGCAGCCCTCTCAAGCCTTTCTTTCAGGTCGCTCACTTGTAACGCAAACGTGTAGCAGCACACAGCCGGGAAGACGACAGAAATCTTCACTACTTGTACGTTGACCTATCATGGTTGTGTACGCTCTGCATCACTACTCTAGTAGCCCCTTGTGCAGAACTGTATCACGGAGTTCTTGCAGATCCAAAATGCTCTGTCACGGGCCCAAAAGGAGCAAACAGTTGCAAAGCTTGAGAAGGCTTTTGAAACTAGCGCTGTTGTGTACGGCATGAAGTTCAAGGACTTGTCGGTATGTGCATGCATTACATGCTGAAACGATCTATGCCTCTGTTACTGCTTTTCTCACAAGTAATAGCGATGCCAACATGACTGCATTTCTTACCAATCGAAACTAATTGTTTGCAGGTCAAGACAATGACCCAATTTCGGCAAACTCTGCCAGAAGGCGCAGTCACATATGTTTGCAAAAACACACTAATGAGAATAGCAGCAGAGAGGCAAGGCTGGCAGGAGTTGCTCCCCAGCACAAAGGTCAGCTGCTGACTGTTACCTTTGCTCATGTGCTTTGCCTAGACTGTGTCGAGCAGCTTTCTGCTGGGCCATGTGTAAACTTACTTGATTGCTCCAGTATGTGCCTAAGTGGGCCTGCTGAGCCTACCCAGCATACTTTTAGAATGAAGGCATTCAATCCAGTTTGCTGAAAGTCAGTGGCTTGGTGACCATCTGTACCTAGCAGGGCCTTTGAGCCTAACTAGCATGCAGTTTGAAAGATTGCTGATAGACATTTGATGTGTAAAACTGGCCGGATGCGCAGGGCGAGAATGCGTGGGTCTTTGTCAATGAGGAGTGCATAGCAGCTTCAGTCAAGGCATACTATGACTTTGAAAAGAAACTGTTGGAGAAGTACCCCAGGGAAAAGAGGAAAGAGATGAAACCTACAGCGATCTCAGGCAAGCCATTGTTATCGCCAGATCTGCACAACTAGATGTTGTTGCATGTGTCTCTGCAACACATCATGCAGACAGTTCCAAGTGGCATCTACAGCACTTGTGCTTTGCAAGCATTCAACTAAATCACCAGGCAGTACGTAGCCGTTAGACTGCCATGGTCCTTCTTGGTAGCGTCTTCAATTGACTAGGATGTTGCACTGCTGAACTGCAATTGGTGCCCAAGCTATCATCAGAACATGATTGTATGAGTCTACAAAGTGCATGCATTAATGTGAGATTTGCATAGTTGCAGATTTGCAAGAGCAGCTCATACGACCCATTCACCACAGCAGCAGACCCAAAAACAACTATGCTGTTTGACATCAGCGTTCAGCATAAGTCCTGACATGCTCAGACAACCTCTTACAATGGGTCCATTCTGTGTCTCATACAGCACACAGGCTGCTCTTGCTCACAGCGGCTCCCCTTACGACGCCTAACGATGCAGACCTTTCTGTTCTGTACTGCTGCTATCGCACAATGCCACAATACTGTGACCCTCAAAACAAGCTGGCCTGATGAGACAGGACTTGTGCGACACACACCCAGCAATGTACGCTAGCAAGGCCTCTCAATGTTTATATGATCATGACCCGCCTGTCACCTGCAGGCGCAGTGATTGAGAACAAGCTGTTGGACATGGCTGCTTTCAAGAAGCTTGACAAGATGACTTGTCATGATGTAGACTTCTCTGTCTTCTCCCTCTCCTTTCCCACAACACACTGCATGCAGGGGCAGTAAAGGAGATCAAGCTGTTGGGCATGGCTGCTTTTGAGAAGCTTGAAAAACTGACTTTTCATGATGTAGACTTTTGTGATGTTGCCTCTTTCCTTTTTCACAACGCTTTGTATGTTACCTGCAGGCGCAGTGATGGAAAACAAGCTGTTGGACATGGCTGCTTTCAAGAAGCTGGAGAAGATGCCAACTAAGATAGAGATGATTGCCACCATTGCAGGCCTCATTAAAAAGGTGAGTTTGCCTGCATACACTAAAGTCACACCGTTTTATCATACAACTTGTGTGTGTAAATATCATGTAAGTCACACCACACCACACATCACATCTTCATCCCGTCACTGTATTGCATATCGTAATGTTGTCATCAGAATGTGCACAATAAGAGCAGGTTGATGCGCCTACCTTCCTTTGTGTATAAGTCTTCCCAGCGTCTCAGCTGACTTAAGAGCACAACCTCTGTGATCTGGATGGTCAACAACAACAGGCTGCATATCTGATCTGACTGCAGACCCAGGCTCCTGAAGGTTGCAATACTGACTTTCACCAATTGAACATCAAAACGCTTTTACCATGATCCCTCACAGCAGGCTCGCTTTGCCCTTTTGCCAGAACATGCAATATATCATTCTCATGATAGGCTGTTGTGCAAACAGGAGCACTGAGCATAGTCCTGGTTTGCAGGTGCCAATCAGGCTTGCAGTCAGCATCAATCAAGTGCCCCTCAAGCTTGCGTACAGTGTCAAGGCATCTCATGATCAGCTGTTATGCAACAAAATTGCGCTGAGCAGAGTCGTGGTCTGCAGGTGCCAATCAGGCTTGCAGTCAGCATCAACCAAGTGCCTCTCAAGCTTGCGTACAGTATCAAGGCATCTCATGATCGGCTGTTGTGCGAAACAATTGCTCTGAGCACAATCCTGGTTTGCAGGTGCCAATCAGGCTTGCAGTCAGCATCAATCAAGTGCCCCTCAAGTTTGCATACGGTATCAAGGCATGTCATGATCGGCTGTTGTGCGAAACAATTGCTCTGAGCACAATCCTGGTATGCAGGTGCCAATCCGGCTTGCAGTCAGCATCAACCAAGTGCCCCTCAAGCTTGCGTATAGTATCAAGGCGTTGGCTGATGGAGATGAGAACAAGGAGCTCCTTGTAGGCGATGTCTTCCCCAAACCACCCAAAGAGGAGTCAGCAGCTGAGCCAGCTTCATAAGCACAGTACAAAAGGAAAGTCTATGCCGCTAAGCATCACAGCGGGGGCTTCTTTCTAAAGAGGCAGCCCAGGACTTCACAAGCACATATTTGCCTTCTTGTCATTGCACTGCCATCTTGTCCTTACATAAGACACGCTCTTATCAGACAGGAGAATCTACGCCATCAGGCGTCATAATGGGGCCTTTGTGCGTACATGCAGGCTATTTATGCTGGTCGAAAATCTTTGAATGGCGCTTGATGTATTTGTTTTATGAGGCAAACTTGCACTGATATGCAAGTTGCGGCACCAGCAGTGCATTGTTGCTGTTTGAAGGTTTGTCACAGCACTTTCCCATAGGTTTTGCTGGGAGATGTCCTGTGCAGAACCATTTTTGAACTGTTGCCGTTGCAGCCGCTGCCGTTTTGCAATTGCAGCTCTCCTTGTTATGCAATCTCAGCTTGCGATGCACCTGCAACAATTGTCGACCATGACATGATGCTAGCAGCATATTGACAGCATGACCTTGCAGACTGACGCTCACGCAGCAAATAATACAATCGTTTGAGATATGAAATACAGTCATGTCGAAAAGCTGAGGTCACAGGCCACGACTGACTGGCATTCAGTGCCATGCTGCGATGGTGATTGCTTAGATATACTGTGAGCGATCACCATCGCAGCATGGCACTGGTCAGGATGATGACAGACTCCAACCTGGGATGCCCCTGCGCAGTGGCAGGCTCCAGAAGCAGATACTCAGCTTCTATTGGTCCTGATGCATCGTGGCGTGTCCATGCCTGCAATCTTCTGCTGTATCACGGGCTATTATAATACTATAATATGCATCAGCCAAGCAGTGTGTTGCGTTGCAATGCCTTCGCGACCATTGAATCTCGATATAGTGTCACCTGCTCTGCGCTAGCACAGTCGTTCAGTAGCGACTCTGTTGAGCCCAGTATGGTGTGCCTACAGTATCAAAGTATTGTGTGTCAGCATTGGACCCGTCTGTCAAAGTGAATTCAGACTGTGATGGCCTCCGCAATCTTCTTCACCAGCAGTGTGGGCATTCGAATGAAAGACGCCTGCACAGCAGTCTGGTGCACAATTACTTCAGAAAATTCCGCCAGGTGCTGCAATGGGGTCAAGTATACCCATATTGCCGGACGAACTTGTCTGCGAAATCTTGAGCGCCTTGGATCTGCGCCAGAAACTTCAGTGCAAACTCGTTTGTAAGCATTGGCTACAGCTTTTGCGAGGCTCGCGCAATGTCAGCTCCATGCAATCACGCCTGGGCCTGTGGGGAAGCCATCTGACCATTTTCCTCAATGGAACCGTCGGCGTTCGGCTATCAGGCTGCCTGAGTCCGTGGACCGTACTCGTACAGTGGTCGTGATCGCCGCGGAAAACACACAAACGTCAGCTGAACAGGCCTTCACACGATGGCTTGCGACAGTCGCGCCCACTTTCAATAAGATCAGTGTGCGATTAGATGACTCAATACACGTCGCGCCGTCTGACGTGTGGCGTACCTATAACGGTGGTGGTGTCTTTCCTGATGTTTTGTTTGCGCTTCATCTGGCGAGACAGTCGGGCCCTGCAGAATTCGAGCTCCAACTTCAAGCAGGTGCATCCGCGCCATGACTCTGTTCGTCAGCTTGGATGCTTGGCTCCCTAATTTTTTGCTGACAGTTTGCTTCGTGATCAAACCCAAGTAGCTGAGACTGCAAGTTCAGTCAACTTGGCTGATCTTTGCTTGCAGATGTTGACGTTTTTCCCAGATCACTAGGTGCTCTGCACGTTCTAGGGCAGATGCTGACAGACTGGTCAAGTTCTGATTTGCTCAGACAGGATCAACTGCAGTCATGGAGCATGCTCAAAGAGCTCACCAGCCTAACGCGCATGGATGTATACGGCAACTTTACAGTAGCCATAGGTGTAGAGTATCGCGACATGGCAGAGCTGCGCTTGTTGCCGCGCTTGCGTACTTTGGCGCTGCATTGTTGGCCTTGTCTTTCAAGCAGTGCTGCCAACCTGACCAACCTGCAGCGACTATCGTTGTATGATGGCTTCTTCACAAGCTGTGATTGGAGCCCATTTGTGCTGCTGACATCGCTTGATATTCATGATACCGAAGCAGCTCTGGAGAAGGTAGTCCTGCCTCAAGGCAGCTCTGTACAGCTACAAGATCTCTTTGTGATGAGTGATCGCAGGGCCAACAGCTTGCACTACACACTGCTCAATCTGGACGATGCCCTGTGTCTGACCAGGCTGGAATTTTCGCACTGTTACCCCAACGGCTTGCAAGGAAATGAAGTATGGCCCAAAGCACTGCCGTCATTACGGCATTTGGCACTTGCCAATTCTGAGCCTGAAAGCATCAGCAATTTCCCTCCTGTCCAGCTGCTGTTGTATACCAATGTGCAACGTCTCTCATTATGTTGTGTGAATTCCCTTCCTGTATGGGTTGCCGACCTCACACGCCTTTCAAGCCTAGAGCTCTACTGCTGCAATTTTGCTAAGTTTCCAGAAAGCATTTTGGGGCTGTCACAGCTGGAAAGACTGAACATATCTGGACATCCTGTGTCGTTGCCAAGTAGCTTACATGCATGTCTGGCGTGGCCACACCTAACTATGCTTGATCTGACACTTAGCCAGGATAGCAGATACAATCAGGACTCACATTTGATCCTGGTTTCATTGAGTCAGGCATTCAAGGCCAAAGGCAAAGAGTCCCCTTTGCGTGTGTATGATAGTAGCTCTGATGCTGCGTTCAGTTGTGTGCGGCTTTTCTGACACAAGAAAACCAGTTTGAACACGTTGACAAGATGTTGTGCAAGTTCTGTTTATGGCATATCAATGCAAACTGTTCACACTCAAAGGCAACAAACAGCTTTTCTCTGGCCTGAGGTTCACTTGCAATTGGTGAAGTTTCATGTGAGTTGAAAGCTATATGTTACATGCAGAAGTCACATAATCATTGTGTACACTCTGTACTGTGTTGATGTCTGTAGTATTGTATCTTGAGCACCTGTATGGGGAGCCCTTGAGACGCAGCAAACGGCCTTATGATTGTTAACACTGCATTTGCAATCACCTGCTGTGGTGTTGCTGGCATTCACAACCATGATGAGACTGAAACAGCACAACAGCTAGCCTCGTGCTCACACCTGAGACATGCAACATTCTTCAGCAGTGAGAGCAATGCCAAATTTGCAGCAGCTTTGTGAGAAGGCTGACCACAACTTGCATGGTCTGCACCCTTGACCAACGTTCAAAACGTTTTATGCACAAGCGCTGTACATGTTGCAACGCTGCGTTCAGCTATACCTTTTTCCTCTCTAGCTTAAGCAGATTGTCATTTTTGACAACTTCAGGTTGTCCGTTGAATAAGCAAAACAATTAACCCTGACATACAGCGTCAAAGCGGCATCTTTGCCAAAAGGCCACACTACATATGTGGTCAAGCACTATGCACGCGTACCTGATGCCCAAACTACCTGAAGCAAGTACTGTCTTGCTAGCAATATGCTGTGCAGTGTCCACACAATGTCATAAACTTTACATGCCGGCATCAGGTCATAGCATCTTGATCCTGTTGCGTGGACTGACATTGCCCAGTCGGGATGGCAACTCACACAGCATTGATGTTACAAAAACTCCTTGACACAAGCTGTCAACTTGTTTCACGATCTCAATCCTGGTCAAGCAAATCTTGTATACTGACAGATTCTTTTTCCCCAGCTGCATGCACTTGTTGACGTATGATCTGTCTTGCATGCTGCCAGTGCCAATGTTCAGCTGGTCCTGCCTTGGACAAGGGACCAAGCAAAGTCCTAGCCACACCGAAGCATTCCTGAATGCATGCCTCTAGCTTTGGTGTGCCATTGCAAGGCTTCACATCAGCAGCTGTCGCAGTAGTGCCATCAGGGCTCACTGAGTCACCTTGCTGCTGCATGGCCTGTGTCTGAACAGCTGAAGCCTGCTGGCTGTCGTTGCCATCAACAGCTGCCTGAGCTATGTTCAGCGCTTGCAAGGCAGTACAGGTCTGTGCATCTTGGCTGTGGCAGGCTAACAGCTGCTGAATGATGCCATCAGCTGCGTATGCCAGGAGGCGTGTGACAGGAGTTGAAGCTGCAGACTTGATGGTTGGTGGCACTAGACAAGCCAGGCTTGTCACTGTTGCAGCAAGGTCATCACCAGCAGTCCCCTGCACAGATCATGACATATGGTCAAGTGCGTCAGATTTGGTTTTGGGGCACATTGCTTGCAGCTTGCATCATTGTGCTGGATGCACAAGGGCAGCAGATCAGCTGCCATGAACGGTGTTGATGCAGTCTGCGGCTTGCAAATGTGCTTGCAGCTCTGTCCCTGGACGTTTCCTTGATGATAGTCATGGATATACATAGTGCATGCCAGGCATCTCACAAATCAGCTGTCACTGCAAAAGCCACTGCCACAGGCACTGTGTGGTGAGCGCTTACAGCCGCTGCATATGCTGGCATACCTCAAGTGAGGAAAAGCCAGCATCAGGGACCACATTTGCTGTCTTCCGTTGGCCTGTTATGGCCTCTCTGAAGGCAGCAGGCAGGCAGTGCCAAGGCAGCAGCAGATGACACAAGGCTGCCAACTCCACCAGAGGGTGCAGGCTGTCAGGCTGTGGCCTCAGTGCAGTCAACAGCGATGCCCTTTGCTGACTGATAAGGGTTGGCAAAGCACAATAGCATGCTGCTGCTAGTGCCTGCAAGGTGCCATCTACCTGCATGACGCACAGCACCTTGTTCACAGTCTGCAACTGTGTATAGGCTGTCAGGATGTGGCCTCAGTGCTGTGAGACAGTGATGCTCTTTGCTGGCTGATATGGGTCGGGAAGGCACACTGGCTTGCACATGCTAGTAGCTGCAAAGCGTCATCCACCTGTGCGATATATTGCCCTTGGAGAGAGGCTTCTGCATCATGGGCACCACAAATGCTGTCAGGCACCAGAAGCCAAAGCAGTGAAGCTTCTCGTGGGAGTGTGAGATCTTGCAAAGGCTGCCTACAGCCCACTATGCCATGCTGACCATTATTGTGGCAAGCATATTGCATTGAATGAATTTGCATGCAAGAGTAGGGCATTCGCAGCTCGCCAGCCCATATGCTGTGAATGTTTGTGTAATGCTATAATACTGTGATTTGAACAGCTCAACTTGAATTTGCATTGTGATGTGATGCACCTGACTGTATGACCATATGCATCATGCATCCTGCTCAGGATCATGGCCACAAGCAGACGCTGAAGTTGAAGCATGCAAACCAGGTGAAGACCACACCATCATGTTGATGGTCAAAGGTATCCAGACAACATGTCCTTGCCCCTGCTCAGGAAGCAGAAATGCAAAGTAAGGCACTGCTGTAAATACATGGATCTCTTCCAGGCACAGACAGACAGACAGACAGACAGACAGACAGACAGACAGACAGACAGATAGATAGACAGACACAGACAGACAGTCGGACGGACGGACAAACAGACATCCAGACACACAGATGTGCTCACTTTGCTACTGTGGAAATCACAAGCTGACCTGTTGAGCATATGACGCATCCAAGTCAGGCGCCAGCAGTGTGTTGGCCCTCAGGGGCAGCAGCAGCCGCAGCAGCAAGGCAGCCTGGTGGGCAGCCGCTGCAGGAGCTGCTGTGATGACAGCATGCAGCAGCTGAGTCACATGCTGCCTGAAAGCAGGGTCTTGGGTGAATCCGGCCTCAGTGTCTTGCAGGTGGCTAAGGGCAGCCTCAAAGTTGCTGTCTGCATCCTCAGCAATGCCTGCACAACATTGCAACCAGATGCTGTTGGAAACAACAGTGAAATGGCAAATGGCAGGGCCATTTTTGACAGACCGCTACTGAACTTGAATTGAGTTTCAGTAGGCATTTGGCCAGTGAGGACTGTTGCATTGTTGTGCACAGACTGCAAAAGCCAAGTCGGCTTTTGCTACTGTTTATGCAAAGTCTTTAGTCTTGCGGTGGAAACTAGCACATCGTTCTGACGACGTGTACTTCATGCATTACGCTGCATGTCAACATCCTCAATTTCATCACGAACACCGTTGCCTGGTGATTGACCTAGAACTCTACAAGCTCCAGTCGTAAGCAACGTCGCGCAATCAAAACATGCTCACCAGCTCCTGTTGTGAGGGCGGCAAGGACTGCAATGACTGCCTTCTTCTGCAGCAACGGAAAAGTCAGAACAGCATGCTTACCAGCTCCTGTTGTAAGGGCAGCAAGGACTGCATTGGCTGCCCCTTCTGCAGCTAAGTCTGGTGCTGCCTGCAGGTGAGTCATCAGCTGTGGCAGGTAGTCACTGCTGGGCACAAAGCAGCCAATCAGGATGCAGCACTGCTGCACAGTGACCACATCCGGTCTGATGTGGTCATCCCTCATAGCCTGCACAGCAGCTCATCATCATTCATCATCGATCATTGTCTTTGACATGCTTGCTAATGTTATTTCACAATTGTGCTGAACCCACACGGGCACGGGACTGCTTCAGAACAGTTGTCAACAGATACACAGCAGCCAATCAGCATGCAGCAGTGCTGTACGTCTGGCCTGATGTGGTCATCCCTCATAGCGCATCAAGCTAGGGCGTTTGAGGTGTGCTCATGTTCTGGACTCATGCGTCCCTGCCTCTCATGATAAGCGATAGAGGAGCATTGATGCTCCACATGCATAAGTCTCTGTCTACCCTGCGGTATTGAGGCATTGCAAGTTTGTATATGTTTTGCAATTATGAGCCCCTGCCTTGTACGATGCTGTGAGAGCTTTGCTTGGACTCATGGCAGCTGCATGTGTTCAGGCCAGCACAAGACCAGATTTGCACAGGTTCCAGAAAAGGGTTTTCACCTGACATAGAGCAGGCAGGAGCTTCGACAGGTGCTGCCCAACTTGCTCCTCCACATATATCAGGCAGCTTCTCAGCAGCTGCACTGCCCTGCAGTCACCATTCCTTAAGCATGTGACCATCAAAGCCATTTTTATTGGCAAATATGCTGTTGATGTGGTCTGAGCTCTACTTAAATGCAGCAGAGATTGGTGATATCCTCCAGACCATGGGTGATGCACCGTCATGTTGACTGTGCATGGACACAGCAGCGCAAGCCTGAATTGTAAAGTGCTATGAACACACAGTCCACCACACTTTGCATGTGTATAAGTATTTTGGCAACCCGCAATGATCCCAAACATCGACATGGTTGGCTGTTGACATTTGCTTCACAATACGAATAAGGATTGATCGTGATCATGAATGCCTGCTGATTGATGCAGGCAAGGCAGGGCAAGACCTCGTGCGTGTATACTCCTGCCAGGACAGCATCTCAACTGCCAAAGCCCCAGCAATGGGCACAGCATACAAAATGATGAGGACAACAGTAATGACAACAGCAGCCATGGTACAACTTGTCATACTTGCTGCAGGCAAGACAGAGCCGGACCTGATGCTTATGTCCTCCTGCCAGGACAGCATCCCAGCCACCATAGACCTAAAATAGAGGAGACAGAGGACAACACTGGAATTGACAACAAGAACAGTAATCATGGTATACCGCGTTTTCAATGCAGGCAGTGAAGGGCAGACTCCGGTGCACACCTACTCCTGCCATGACAGCATATCAGCTGATTTTGCCAACAACAACACTGCTACTGATGAGGTTTGTCACACTTGAAGCAGGCAGTGCAGGGCAGGACTTCATCAGAGTTGATGCAGGGCACTACAGTTGATGCAGACAAGGCAAGGCAGGACTTCATCACAATTGATGCAGGCGAGGCAGGGCAGGACCTGGTGCGTGTGTCTTCCTGCCACGATAGCATCTCAGCCGCCAGAGCCCCAGCAATGCCTGGGAAGTGGGACTGCACAAAGATGCGCGACCCCGTCCTGGGCCTTGCAGTGAACGGGCTGGGCAGCTCAAATTGCTGAGCTGCATTCTGTACACTCTGTCTTCGGTTGGGCAGCTGCATCTGCTGCGCTGTACTGTGTGCACCATTGTGAGGTTGACTGGGCAATTGAGATCGCTGAGCTACCTTCGGTTTACATTCACTTTCGTTGGGCAGCTCCAAGTGCTCAGCTGCACTGTGCACACCAGCATCTTGACCAGGCTGCTGACGCTGCGAAAGGTGTGTGTACAGCTTCTTGGCACGGCCGTGCTGCTGCCAGCCTAGGGCATGGGCTTCTGAGGGCAGATAGGTCAGTGTGTCCTGCAATGACAGCGCCTCACCATGTGAGTGGTGCTGACTGCTGCACAGGGTGGGCACTCGGTATCCGCCTTGCTGAGTATCACAAAATGCTACTGAAATCTGTACCCACATTCCAACAGGCAGTGAGGAAGAGCTGCATGTCCACTGGAACAATGCATCAGCATCTCCTTGCACAGTGTGACTGACTGTTGGTTCCTGATGTTTGCTAAATTGATGTTGTGTTTGTTGTTCTAACAGGCGCAGGCAATAGCAGTCATTCATGGGTGTGTGACCATTGTGGGGATTGACTGTCTCTGTGTCACTCTTCACAATAATTCAGAGGTGTCATGGCACTTGCCTTAAGGTCCTGCTGATGCTCTTCCTCATACTGAATGCCCAGGTCATTCATCAGCGTCAATGCTGCTGCTTGCACATCCTGGGAGGGGTCTGCCAAAGCGCTCAAAGCATATGGCATGAGGCGTGCATGGTGGTCAATGCGCTCCCTCAGCTTGAGCATCCAGTCAGCTACCAGATGCACAAACTCCAGCCGTACCTGCCATCAAAACATTTGTGTTGCTACAGTTTATCGTATTCTAGTACCCTGTCTTAGTCTGGCAGGACGTGGAAGGTACGTGAAGGAGTGCTGCGAATCACAGGGAAATGGTGTGCATGACCGAAACAACCAGGGCTGTGATGCATGTCAGGCAGCACTCAAATCATGCAGCAGTTCAAATCAGCGGCAGTGGAGGGGTTATGAAGATAAACATGGGGAGAAATGAAGTGGACATGGGAAAGTAAATGGCGAAGCAGGCATCGAAGGAGCCGGTGGAGGAGGGGGGGGGGGCGAGGGCGCAAAGGAATGGGGTTGTTTCACCTGGACAACTGGGTCGGTGGCCAGCTTGCCACAGAAGTTGACGTGCAAATCAGGCTCATAGAAGGCCTTGATGGCAATGGCATTTGGATCCTGCCAGGCCACCATCTGCAGCACCATCTCATGGCCGCCAACATGGGCGAGCTGCTTCACCGTGTGGATTGCCTCAATCCTGACCTGCAGTACAGATCTTGTATGACAGTACTTGTGGCTTGGTGACAGTCGGGTGAAACTGTGTGCTCTACTACGGCAACTGCTGCATGCGCTATGACTATTGGTGATGCGCAGACATTGCCTGAATTCCTCCATGCATATCATGCTGACAGAATGCAAGCGCAAAGTCACACATGTTTGCACATACCACGGTGACAAGACACAAGCTTCACGCCTTCAATTTCTGCATATGCATGCTGCAAAACTGCAGTTGGCTCCACTGACACACAGCGGCAGTGGCTGCACCTTGTGGCGCTTGTGTGTAAGCAAGGGCATGACTGCAGCCATGAGGTGCTTGCTGACGCTGTACAGCATCATGCCCATCACCTCAATCAGCATTTGAATGCTGCGGCAAGCTTGCATGCATTATGACCTGTTTTCATGAACTGACGTTCTCTGATAGCATGTCTTCGATTCGACCATGCTGACAAGATGCAAGCAAAAGTGATGCATTGTTGCGCATACATGCTGCAGAGCTGCAAGTGACTCTACTCACTTCCGACAGAGACAGCAAGCTCACCTTGTGGCGCTTGTGTGTGAGCAAGGGCATGACTGCAGCCATGAGGTTCTTGCTGACGCTGTACAGCATCATGCCCACCACCTCAACCAGCTTCTGAATGCTGTGGCAAGCTTGCATGCAGATCTCATGATAGCTGTCTGTGCAGCACTGCTGCAGCATCTCAGTCACTTGACCACCATACGGTGCAATGTCCTGCATACAACATGATTCTGCATCATGCAGGGCGGCCTTGAGCTTTTTGACCTATGATGCAGCATGCAAGTGACTTCAACATCATACGGTGCAATAACCAACAAACAGCAAGACTCTGCATCGTGCAGGACGAGTGGCAGATGTGGCAAATTGTGACGCAGCATTCAAAAGACTTAAAGTTGCATGTTACAATGTCCTGCAAACAGCAAGATTCTGCATCATGCAAAATGAGGTGAACCAGATTAGGTTGTCCAGAGCATTAACTGTTGAAAGGTGCAGACAGCAGGCAAATACATATTGTGTAATTTGTTTGAGGCCGCATGCATAACCTGCAGGACATGTAAGACTTCAAAGCTCAGCACGACAATTGCACACCAGATGCATGTATGCTAACTTCCAGATCTTGTTTGAAACACTGCCAATGCACTCACCTTTCCTGCCGCCACAAATGTTGCTGTCAACAGGTGCAGCAACTGAAGTCTCAGCTCTTCTGTCTGCTCACCTTGTGATCCCTACAAAGGACGGAAGAGGTGATTGAGGACAGCAGAAATGTGCTACAACAGAGTGACCTTGACCCATGTTACCTCAGGATGTGCAACAGGTTACTGCAAAAGTATGCAGTCATTAAATTGGTACAGATGTTTTCAAAGTGATTGATCAAGGTGTTGAAGACACATAGACTGTAGGTAGCAGACCTCCTGCCTTTGCAGCCTCTCCTCCAGCACAGGTATGGTGTATGGAAGCAGCGCTATGACTGCATCTGGAGCAGCCTGCATGGAACCAGATCATGGTTTTGCTGACAAGAAAGGAGAGCATGACCAGCATTGCAAAAGTACAAGCGAGTATGATGGTATGCAGCAAGCACCTGAAGCAGCTCTATCAGCAGTTTGATGGCAAGCTCGCGGCATGCCTCTGACTTGTCTGCGAGAGCTAATAGCAATGGCTTCACCAGCAGATGCTCTGTCACCTCTTGTACAAGCAAAGTAGGCAGTCTAGTGCCGAGCATGAATGCCTGCATTGTACAAAGCTGGTGTGAGGAGAAAAGAAGGCACGTCTGCCTATCAAGCTAGTGCAACGCCTTTCCTGGATTCTATGCAGAGCTAGACACCGCGCTGAAGCCAACAGGTCCTTCAAAGCCTGCAGATCTCGCTGCAAACACCTCCCAGCACCATCAAAATCAATCTCGCTGCAGTCCGCTGCGTTGAGTCCGGCTGACGTGTGGACTGCTAGGTTGAGCTGTGGCTGATCAAGTTGATCACGGCTCAATCCGGTCGCAGCACTTGATCGAGTCCCGTTGGACTTTCCTGCGGGTTGTTGCTCTGACTTGCTGCGGGGCATGCACTTCTTGTTCAGTTCCGCCCAAAAGCGGTCGACGTCTCGCGCAACCGTCATCACTGCTGTGCTGCAAAACGATGTACACTGCTGCTGCGATCACGTATCAGCACTGCAACTGCTCAGATGCATTCACAACATGAAAGCTGTACTCAAACGTCGCACTATCGGCGGCAGCGTCACACGCCCGGTCTTCGCGGTGCACCAGCATCAGAACGAGCTTTCGCCGCTTTATCTCCCCAATGGGTTTGTAGCTCTGGTGCATTGCCCACTGCTGATTCATGTCGCTCTGCGTTGGGCCTGCGTGCACGCTGACATGCTCAGTGCTTATCGTGTTGCGTGTCAATTCGTGATGTGGGCATAGAGCAGGTCAGTGACTATGCCAGGGCCTTCTTGCTTGCTCGCAATGATTGTAAGCGCAGCATGCATATGAAGCAGTAGCAGGTAGCCATCACAGCTGCAAACTCATTCTATGTCACAGAGACATTTGCATCGAAGCAATTTACCCAGAGTGCGTGCAGCAGCTCAGGCAATAACCGGTACCACAAACACATCAAAGTCTACATAAGCAAGGAGGGTTTCTTGCCCAGGGGCTCAAGGCAGTTGACACATCTGTCAAAACTACTCTAAGATTATCAGGCATCTCACTGGCAGTCACGGCAGTGAGATGCAGGACAGGCTGTTAAGAATCTGTACTTGTGTTTGCATTCACAATATGCAGCTGAGTAGTACCCACTTACTCTCCAGCTACTGGTGGACTGAACCTTTCTAAGTGCATGTGACATGCATAAATACATCACAAAACCAGCAAGCAAGTCACAGACAGACAAAAGTGCCAGGCAGCTTCATGTTGCAATCATTGTGTGCATGAACTGTGTGCCCCAAGTACAGGACAGCACTTCTCGCCCACTGTTATAGCTGTACACTGTCCAAAGCCTGCTGCATCTCCATACTGCTTCTTGCAAGGTTTCCAGGCAAAGCCTGAGTGCCCTGCTGGCCAGTCATGAGAGCAGCTTGATGAGCAACAGCAGCAGGGGGCAGGGACAGGGCGTTTTGGCTGATCAGCCCCTGCAGCTGCTGCGCCAGGTCTGCATAGAACTTGTAGAATTCCACTGAAGTGCCACGACCTTTCACCACTTGCACCATGCTGAGGTTGGCGACCACTGGCAGTATCTCAACGCCTACCCTGACCTCATTGAATTTGCCTGAGTTTGCTTTGAGCCGCAACCTGCATGCATAAGCATCACAAAAACTGTCTAGACAGCTGGCTAAATAGGCCAACTTTGACGCACAATGCACAATTAGGTGGGTATCCTTCATCTCAGTTGCACAATCCCACATGATGCTAAGGGGCTTGCTCAACATCAGAAGGCCCTCAAATTTTAGCTACAGCAGCAATTTCAACTGCTAGTTAGGCCAAAAGGGAGCATGCTTACCGAGTTGCAGGCATTGGCAGGCTACTAGACAGATGGTGTGGTTTGCAAGCAAATATGCGGGAAACAACCTCAACAACCCCAAAATCATGGTATGTGGCGTGGCTCCACAGCCCATCAGGCAACGGCAATCGCTTACGCCCAATACCAAAGCATTTCATGTCGTTCGTCAAAAAGAGGGCACTGCAAAAAACCGATTTTAGAATCAGCACAATCAGACACACATGCATCAAAAGGCGCCTGGGGTGCATCAATCGATGTTCTCCAGATTGACGCTGAGCATAGGCTTTCTTTGTTCAGGGTTGCTCACTTTGTGGGTCCTCTCCTTTGTGTGGACGCCCCAAGACGAGCAGCAGCGTCTTGGATGCCCTGCATGAGAGCAGCCAGAGGCGCCTTGCTAGTGAAGCGGGTGTGGCGCGTCACCACATCCTCTCTGGCCTCAAAGATGGCACTGATATCCAGAGCAGCATTGATCAGCTACGGCAAACACGAAGCGATCAGAAGAAGAAGAGCAAAGAGTTACATTTCAGCAGTCTTGAATGCAAGTGACCAGCTCCTCTCTGGCTTTACTGGTACTAATGTATAGAGCTGCACTAGTTAGCTGCACCAAACAGCAAGTTTGACCAGATGCATGACGTATGCACAGCACTGCTTCATAAATGCCACAGGCATCATGCAGGCATCAAGCTAGTGCCTGAAGATGCAGCTATATTCAGTGCTCATTTTGCTGAATTGTGACAGGCAATGACTGGGTGAAAGCGTACCTCAAAAGCATTCATCTGCCTGCTGTTGCTTGCCGCATCCATTTGAGCTTCTTGCTGTGCCTGCAGTGCAAACAAGCAAACGCTTGCAGGCTGCATACACCAATCTTACATCATGCCCGTGTATTGTCATGCATTAGCTGTATGCTAGAACAAACCAGCAACACAATTTTTGTAATGGCTAGCCCCATTGAGCAATCTGAGTGGACAACAAGTGACAAGTCATGCAGACAACAAGTGACATATCATGCACAATTTGAGTACGGCTAACAAGCCCTTGATGATGGCTTTGCAGCACTGCATTTGCTAGAGCAAAAGCGCTCACAGTATAAAATGACCAAGTCCTGCCTGATCAAGAGAAGGCCCCTCTGCACAAACTGGCAGCAGCGCGAGCAGGCACACAGCAAGAAGTGGCAAATCCTACCTGGCTGATGTACTGTGGTTGTACATTTTCCTCAAAGATGCTATCAGGCAGCTCCAAGCTATGCAGGCTCTGCAGGGATGTGCAGGGGGTGTAATCCTGAGCCACCCACTTGTGCTTCCTGATCTCAGCAATAGTTGCCCTGCAGACATTGTGACTCAACAAAATAAGCTGCAAGAGAAGGAGAGAAAAACGATGATCTGTAATTGTACGATCAGTACGTCAACAATTGGTGATATGTGTCAAGACAAGTTGCTGTGGTGCAATCCTCAGTCACCCACCTGTGCTTCCTGATCAGCAATATTAGCCCTGCAGACACTGTGATTTTGCCAAAGCTTTGCCAAGACAAAGAAAGGAAAAGCTTGCTTCCCTAAGTAAGCAGCAACAACTATGTGTCAGGACAGGCTGCTGAGGTGCAATCCTGCGCCACCTACTTGTTCTTCCTTGTCTCAGCAATCGTTGCCCTGCAGGCGGTGACTTTGCCAAACCCTTTTTGAAAACCCAAAGAAGAATGGTTTAAGCAGTAAGTAAGCAATCACAACCGTGTGCCAGAACAGCTTGCTGTGGTGTGATCCTTGAGCCGCCCACTTGGGCTTGATGATCTCAGCAACAACAAGCCTGCAGCTGCCGTGGCTTCAAAACACATGTGTGTCAACATAAAGTGCCGAGGTTTGTGACTCACAGCCACCAAACAGGCATCATGATTTGATGATAGCTCTGCAGACAATTTGGAACGCTCAGAACCATTGTGTGTTGTGCGCTATAGCAGGTTGCAGAGGTGTACAACTTCCACCCTCCCAACTACGCTTCCTGATTTCAGTGATCATAGCCTAGTGGACCCCATCACTTCTGACAACAACTTGTCTTGTGTCACAACAGGCTGCTGCAATGTACCAACTTGCCAACAGCAGCATAATGCTTGAATGGTTATGCATGTCTCACGATAAAGATTGTGGTATTACATGCCGTACTTGAGCCTACTACATACTCATGGAATGACCTGAACTCAAAATCTAATCCATTTCTCTGCGAGGCCAACCCTAGTCATGAAATGCAAGCACAATGCTAAGCATGAGAGCCAAGGGATTGCATTGGGATTTCATCACTACAGTTAATCATACAGAGAAGTAATTTAGACGTCAAGTTCAGGGCCTGCCATACGGCGTAGGTTTGAATCCAGCACATCACACATGGACTGCTCACACATTTGCTGGAAGCAGTCATGACATCTTGCCAATGTAGCAAAATGAAACAGCAAGCAACACATGACCAGCAAGTCAAGCCACATCAGGGAGACTGAGGTATTATTGGTGACATTCCACAAAGTTTGACAGCCACAGCAGCATTGCGCACCTTTTCTGGGGGTTGGGATTCAGCATAGACTTAAAGAGGGAGATCATGTCAGGCGAGAACCATGTTGGCACTGGGTAGTCTGCCCTAGCAATCTTCTTGAAAAGCACAGGCAAGCTGGGCTCATCAAATGGCAGGTTGCCAGCCATGATCACATACAGAAGTACGCCTGCCATACATCAGCAATTGGTCAGTTGCATGCAGCACTTGGAAAAGGGTAACGATGCCCAGTGTTGCATGAGCAGAATATGCAGAGCATGTAATACTCGTCAACAAACCTGGCAAGCTGGGCTCATCAAATGGAAGATTGCTAGCCATGATCACATACAGAAGCACGCCTGCCATACGTCAGCATTTGGTCATTTGCGCGCAGTACTTGAAAAAGGGTAACAGTACCCAGTGTTGCATGAGCAAAACATGCAGGCATGTAACATTCTTGAACAGCACGGGCAAGTTGGGCTCATGAATGGCAAATTGCCACCCATGATCACATACAGGAGCATGCCTGCCATCATCAACACTCAGTCACTTGAACGCAAAACTTCGGATATGGTTGCAAGGCCTTACGTACAGCATGCACTAAGCCATTGCATGCTGCATGCTCAAAACTTTGAGATAACGTTTAAAGCATGCTTATACTGTGTCAGCTCATGATGCAGAAAGGGCCATTGATCTTCACTTACCACCAGCAGACACATGCCAACCTTACTTCACACCGCACACAATGCACTCGGCAAGTCACAACCTTCACTGCTTCTGTAAGCAACTAGCTATGTCGTGGACTTCTGCACAAGCATGTCAGTCGTAATGGTGACAATGATGGCAATAATGATGATGACATTGATGCTCTCCATGACGATGGCAATAATCAAGCATTAAGAAACAGACCTAATGACCATACGTCAGCAGGAGCCCCAAAGTAACCCTTCCTCATGAGGACCTCTGGAGCGACATAATTTGGGGTGCCACAAGTTGTCTGCAAGACATCATTGTGCAGGGAGCTGTTGGGCAGATGACCCAGCCCAAAATCTGACAGCTTCACATCGCCATTGCTTGTGAGCAGGACGTTCTCTGGCTTCAAGTCTCTGCAGCAGCACTACAGAATTGATGTGAGTAGACAGCCAGTCTACTCAGGGAGTAGACAGGACAAAAGAGAGACAAAAGCAACAGAAAAGTGTGTGCCGCTGGGTGTCATGGCATGACCCTCTGGCAGCAGAGGCAGCTGCTGGAATTGCCGCTCTTGACCAGCTTCAAGTTGCTGGAAAACCCCTTTGTGATGTCGAGAGCTTCCGTGGCAACAATCAAGCTGCTGCTTAGAATATGTACACGTGTCAGCTGAAGGCTGTTGAAGCAAGCAGGAAATGTGTTCTGCTCATGGTTGGCACCAGGCCAAAGCTGTCAAAGCATGAGGCTTGCTGAACATGCAGCTTTGCAGCGAGTAGTACTAGTAGCAAATGCTTTTAGGATGTCACCTATGAAAGATGCCCTGCTGATGGCAATGATCCAAGCCATCGAGAAGCTGCTGCAGCACTCGCCGCCCTTGGGCCTCCTGCATCAACAGGCACAGTGACAGCAGCTGTCATTGTTTGGAGGCAGTTCTTCGCCTCTATATGCAGGATCATGGAGCCTCATGAGCAAGCATTGCACTGAGAAACATGTTTTACGATTATAGGCCACTCACAATGTTGGCGGGATGATCTGAACATACTGAGTGTACAGCATGTCATAGGCCGTGTGTTGAAGCAGAACACTGTGTGCATGCTTGAAAGCAGTGCAGCGATTAGAGCTTATGCTATCTGAGCACAGCAGCTCACCACTTGAAAACATGGTCAAGCACAAGAAATTAAAGGCTGCACATGTGTTTGGGCATCCCCAGAGCATGACTGCGTTGGCTTTGGCAATAACGGCAGCAACAGATGCATGAGCTTTCGAGTGCACCTGCAAGATTCAAGTCAGTGAGCTTACGCTCATGGGCCCCTCAGCAATGATCTTGTCAAACAGCTCTCCACCTGGCACCAGCTCCATGACCATGAAGACTTGCTGCCTTGAAGCCAACACCTCTTTGAGCTCCACGACATTGGGGTGTCTGAGACTTTTCAAAATCCTGATCTCCTGCTTGATCTTGGTGACTAAGCCACTCTTGACGAGGTTGTCCTTGTCCAAAATCTGCACAAGCGCTTTTGGCACTGACAACTGATGACATCTTGCCTTCACAGCTCAAATGCGCATGCTCTAGCAATCATAGCAGAGGCCTGTGCGCGCAGGATCGGCTGACCGAGACCGCGTCCATGATATTGTGCTGGATGGACACTGAAAATACCTTGATGGCCACCGGTTCATCACTTTCGTAGTGCTGACCAAACTTGACCTTGGCATACGTTCCCTGCATGACGTCGGTCAAGTCAGCCTCAAGTGTTCAAAAAGTGAAGTCTGTGCATAAGTCTGACAGCGCTACCTCTCCTATTGTTCTGCCGAGCAGATAATTGCCGACGCGCTTCTTGAAGACCTCGCCGACCATATTTGATGACACACATCGATGCAAAGTCGGTCAAATTGCAATGCTAAGCATGCAAGGTGCAATGGCTTGGACTAGGCATGACCTGCACCAAAGCATGCTCCGGAACCATCTTGTAAGATGAAGAGCTTAGTCACGGTAAGCAGCACAACGGAAGCCTGGTATGCGTTCACTTGCGTCACTGAGCACGACAAAGGCTGTTCTGATTCGATAATGCAGGTTGTGCAAACTGAAGTCGCTGCACAGTCTCAAGCGAAATAGCGAGAACCCTTCGGTTGCAAACCTTGACAGCTTGTTGCCGACACACAGTTGGTACTTCTCAGTATGAGCAGTTTCGCCCAAGGGGCACATTCCCCTCAACCGTGTCTACATCAGCAAGCAGGTATCGACTTGCGACAGCCCGCAAGGCTCTGGCGGCACTTCGCCAAAAGTAGCAGGTAACACTTACTCTACAGGATTTTCGCTTTTCCAGTATCCAGTTGTATCCGAACAGTCCGAAACGAAGCTTTCTTACACGTTGTTTGGTGGCCTTGCAGCATTAGAGGTCGTTTTGGTCAAGCACTTTCTGTGAGGGCTCTTGAACAGCAGGGCTTGCATGTTGGAGAAATAGCAGCCAGGCCAGGCTCCACCAAGAGGAGCCACACCCAGGTACTGACATCAACCACATTTGCTGCCATGCAACCTGGACTTCCTGCTCCTGCCAACTTGGACTCAGCTGCAAGCATGCTAATACTTCTCTGCTGCCTTTGCCTGCAGTCATCAGCAACAGCACCTCTTCAGGACCAAACTGCTCAGCAGCAGCAGCAGCAGCAGCAACATCAGCAGCGGCAGCAGCAACAGCAACAAGAGCCAGAGCCCACGACAGGAGCCAAGCGGTGGCATGGCCGTGGCAGACAAGGACCTGGTACCAGAAATATAAACGCTGTGCGCTTGTTTTCGCTTTGCAAGCAGTTGTGAGCAATGCATGACTGTTTTCCTGAGTGGGTAGTAATGGTGTGCAGAGCCCCAGGGGCGAACATTCAAATCTCAGAGGGCGCATCAAAGCCGAGTGGCAGTCGGCAGCAAATGCTATGAGGATCAACCGTGCTGATCCTGAAGCGACACTGTTGTTGTATCTCAGCAACACAGACAAGATGGTGTCTGAGCACAATGCGCCCCTCAAGCATGTGCACATCAATGCCCTCTTGTACGGCATATCGCAAGTGTGGATTGCAGCTGCAAAGCGCCATAAGGACTGGCAGACACGCACGCTGCCTGCGCTTGGCTTGCAAGCGCTGGTGGGCAAACTACTTCAGCTGTTGGAACCGCGCATGCTGGATGTCGGCCCTGAAGATGCTGCTGATATCCTTTGGGCCTGCGCACTGCTCAAGATCCATCCTGATGACCACGTGCCTGGGACAGTGGATGCCTTGGGAATGCGTTTCTTGCAAGAGATTGAGCTTGCTCAGGGCAAGCATTACGCGCATGCTTTGATGGCTTGCGCTCGCCTGCAGCTGGATCCCTGTGCTGGTCTGCTCCTGCTGAGGTGCATCGACCGTCTCGGCACTTTTGATATGTTGCCCGTGAGGCCTCAGCACCTTCAAAACATCATCTACAGTTTGGCAGGCATACCAGATGTCAATATCCCAACACAGGTACTTGATTCTCTGGGTGATGCTGTTCTTGAGAAGCTGCAGTCTTCAGATCCTGCACAGCAAGTAAGGGATCAGGACGTTGCAAGCATTTCATGGTCTTTTCAGAAACTCAAACACCAGCCGCCGCCTGAGCTAGGGTCAGCTATGATCAGCACAATGTTTGGCCTCATCAAGAGTCAGAATCAGAAACCCCACAGCCAATCCGTCAGTGGCTTGCTGCGCGCATGTGCTGATCTCAGATGGTCAATAAAGCAAGAAGAAGCTGATGCCCTAGTTTTGTACCTATTGTCTTTCAACAATCTTCCAACGCAAGCAGTTACGAATGTAGCGTGGGCATTAGCAGTCATGGAGTTGCTGCAACCTAGCATATTCAAGCAGCTACTGCAGCGCCTGCACACAACTGCTAAGCCTCCTCTCAATGCAGAAATGGTTCAGTTGTATCAGGCACTGAGCTCGCTTGAGCCAGCTGCAAATGCAACAGCAGAGCAGAATCAAGCCTGGTCAGAACTACAGGCAATGGTCGAGCAGATAGCACCAAGGCCACAGCCTGACAAGGCAGACACCAGAGGCACAGGGGAGATCGATGAAGCACTCACGGCGCTCGGCATCCCACACACATCTCCAGCCGTTGTCAGTGGGTACCGGATCAAAGCTGTTGTGCCCCCTCAAAAACCTGGCGAAAAGACTGTTCTCATCTCCTGTGGCACAGACGACAACTTTGTCAATAACCCTGACAGGTAGTCAAACATTGAGATGAAAGTGTGCGGATGAAGATGTTCAAGCTTTGCATCAAAAGTCATGAACAGTTGCTGATGCACACTTTGCTTCATGAAAGTTTACAGATAACATTTTGCACCAAACCATGCTGCACTGAATACATTGGCATGTTTACTTGTCTGCAAGCAGTGCGATCCTGTATTGGGATGTTGCTGAAGCTTGGCACTGAATGCATGCAATGCAGATTCATCATCTGTGTCAAGCTCTTCGCAATGACTCCAACATTTTGCTGACCATATAATGTTGAAGCAATGTGATCCTGTGTTGGGGCGTTGCTGAAGCATGGCACTCACTGCATGCAATGCATATTCATCAACCACGTCAAGCTGTTTGCAATGCCTCCAACAGTTCACTGCAAGCAGTGTAAGCCTGCATTGGGGCATTGCTGAAGCATGGCATCTACTGCATGCAATGCAGATTCTGTTCGTAATGCCTCCAATAGTTTACTGACCACGCAAGGTTGTTGCTTGCTTCAGGGCAACAGGGCGAGGGTACTTCTTTCGGAAGCAGCTTTCCAAATACGGCGAGCTGATTCTTGTCCCTATCAGATTTGCTGAGCAGTCTCCTGACCGTTTACAAATTTACATCAGCGACAAAATTGCAAAAGCAGCTGCAGGAGAGGCATTATCAGTTGATGAAATGACACCACTTCCTGAGCCGCAAGGATGAACCCAAAGGTAGCTTCTGCCAAAGTACCAGAATGCCCCTGCATTAACTGCTTGACAATGTAATGCTTCACATGACATTCATGTGGGCTTTTGCTGTGTACAGTTGCCTTCTTGTCGTTCACTGTCACACATCGCAAGCCATGCACATCTGTACAAAGAAATGCAGAACTGAGACAACATCAGTGCCTGCCGCATGTGTGGAATGTACCCTGTAGAGAGCGCTTCAGTTGTGCTGTGCTGTGAGCCAACTCAGGAACTTGGTCTGCAGCTGTGTCTGGTGCTGCTGCGCATTGCTGCTGCATGATTTTGAGGCCAACAGCCTTGTAATGCAGCTTGATATGCAGGCAGGCATGATGCAAGCAGACATTGATGTCATTTCCTTTGGTCTGGCTGCAGAGGGACTGATCAGTCAAGCTGATTTGCCAGAACTTTTTGAAGCCTCATAACTTGCTGCCTGAGGCATGAGTTGCCAAGCAAAGATATAGATAGCTCTGGTGTTTGAGATGCAAGCCACAGTCCATACTGAGACTCTGCAATGTCATGTGACTTGCTGCATGGCATGTGTGTGTGTTCTGTACATGTGTGTGGCAGTAGGCGCACAATTTTCGTGTTTGGTGACCTTTCCTTACATCTACGTTGCATCTAATTTGAATCTATGCCGCTTTTGCTATTCTTTCCTTTCGATTCTAGATTATGGTTTAAGCAGCCTATATTAAGATTCCCTTTCAATGCGAAGCCTTTAAAGGTCTCTGATGTATGCTATATACGTATGCCTTTCAGCTTGTATCAGCAAACAGTGTCTAATCTTAGCGTCTTCCCAACGGCCGCGGTCATTGCAGTCTCGTAAGTTCTGCTGCCAAGTCAATGAAAAGAAATGTGCATGGCAACGATTCATCTCCTTCCACCTGCCACTATAGTTTTAGTATCCAGCAGTTTCTCCCAGCTCCATTGCGCGTGGGACTAGGTCATCGTCTGTGCAGCTCTCCCGGCACATCGGCAGCTGTATCACGCCCGGCGAATTGGTTGGCTGCGAACGTCAGGTGCATCTATCAGCGCTGGCTCTGCAGCTATCAGGGCACCTTCAGCACCTGTAGCGCAACCGCTTTCATTGTCAAAGCGCACAGCGTCAGCCTTTCGTCATGGGATGCTGTTCGGACGTCATTTGCTTGCCTTGCAAATTCATCAACGCTGTGGTCGATGTGCTGATAGTGGTCTTCTGCTGCCCATGTCGGTGCTGTTGTGGATGCCCGGTCACCATGACAGAAGTTTGACGGCCTGCGCAAGTCGATGTAGGTGGAGTAGTTGTGTACGTTGTCTGCCAACATACGGTTGGCATTGGCAGTTTGTTCACCACACTCACCTTCCTTGCAGGTAGACATGCAGTGTGTGAAAGCAGCATCAGCTGTGGTCAGGAGCAGAGACGTGAACGACTACAGCTACTCAGTATCCATTTGTATGGTTAGCGCAGCAGCAGGAAGCGTGCACCTGAGCCCAAGTACTGGTCTGCAGCTGGAAACGTGTCGTTTGTACTAGACAGACAGCCTGTGACCAGAAAGTCCAATGGCATTGCAAGATTCAGCACGGGCTATTTCATTTGAGTCCCTGAAATCTCGACAGGAAGCAGTCCAATTACAGCATCCCTGCGCATTTGTTGCTGCAAACAGATGTACTTAGTTGTTGATGTAGGTAGCAACTTAACATTCTGTCTTTGATAGACAACTTTTAAAGCATTGGACCTGGTAGATGCAGAGGGTACCACAAGAGCGACGGGTCAGCGCTGCAAGTCAAGTGATTGTGCCACAACAGACTGTGGGTCGACGATGCACGGTCATGCATTCTGGCGCACGGGTCCAAAACCAAACAGGGACCAGCCTTGTATGCATATGCGGCATTGAGCTCAGCTATCACATTGTGCAACCCTCATAAGCTATCGCTTGCCACAATCACAAAAACAGCACATTGATTGCGCCCTTAGCAGCTTTGTTGTAAGGCAATCATCGAATATTGTGGAAGCAGGCAAAGCGCATGCACAAACAACCCAAAGCTTTCACGGCATGGGAGCATGTGTTGGCGTTGCCCTGGTTTGATGGCAAGATTCAATATCATACAGGGCCAGCACGTGTCATTTGGGGCATGCACATAGGCGATGGCCTTTGGCATCAAAGTTGCACTGTGACAGTTGGAAAGCCCTTGAGGTTGCCAGTGCCTGATGTGCCAGTGACTGGTCAGATCAGAGGTGCAGAGCTTTCATGTCGCGATTGACACACGTCAAGTCAGCTGCTGACATGCGCTAAAGTGAGAAGGCGCTTTACTGCTTTTGCCAATTACTTCGTTCATGCATCTCATTCAGCTCGTCAATCACACCACACATCGTAAAAACCTGTGGACACAAGGGGTATGAGCCCACACAACTGAGAAAGAACGAAATCTGCCTGCTGCTGGCAACCGGAGATGTACAGCCGTAGATGTAAAGGTGATGCCATGCCAAATAGGGTTTGCTTTGATCCTGGTCATGCCCAGCAGGCACAGCGTGCACAGCACGCAGCGTGTTAGCTTTGCTCTTGCTTCTTGACTCGCTTTATTGAGCTTAGGAACATAAACAGACAACAGCACGTCTGCTGCTTTTCAGCCTGCTGCTCAAAAAATGTCTCGTTACAACGGTGAAGCTCCTTTTGGGCAGGATGGCGGTTACCACGGCAACGACCCCAGCAACAGCGGGTGGACGCATACTGGATCCAACGCAAACAGTCGTGTCGACTTCTATGAGAAGGGCGGCACCCGCATGGACTATTATCCGACCACGGTGTGCATCGCACTGCATCGAACGCAAAGTCGGACTCAGGCACGTTAGCTAGATCTCAATTCCAACACCTGGGACTGTCAAGACAAGCCTGAACCACCCTAGTCAGGGCAACACTCAGATGTTCCGCCGAGGCCTAGACTCTGACAGCTTCGGGAACGTCTGCAACAACCCACGGGCTGATACAGGTACTCCTTCACTTCAAGGCTGCTATCATTGACTCTGCTGCTGCCAAAGTGTTGTCGCTGATATGACTGCCTTTGACTTTGCTGGCAATCTGCAGGTCAAGGATACCAGACCAAAAACAGCTCTTCTTACACTGGCAAATGAAGTTTCATCGACAACGCACGGCAGGATAAGCAGTAGATGCTGTGTATCATATTGTTACCTAGTTGCTCTCTGAAGCAGTATATGTTGTGCTGTCTGCGCTGGATGCAATGTACAGCAGAGGAGGGTTGTAGCTAATTTTACAGCAGAGATAAATTGTAGCTGAGTTGTACAGCAGAGATGAGTTGTAGTCAGTCAGCAGCAAGCAGTGAAATCGAGAGATAAGATTGCATGTGATGGTCGATATCAACACACTTGTCAGTCTGTGATCCCGCTTGCTGGTTTGTCCCAGGCCTATGCTGACAATCAATGTTGCCTTTAGTGTCAAGCTGATCACAGAGCTTTTGGTGTAAGTAACGCACAAGTGTTTCTTTCAACACCTTCAGAAAACCAATGCAGACTTGTGTACCCACTCCTTGCAGCTGCAGATCATAGACTCAGTCCTGCACATTGCAATGCGCACCTGGTTGTAACAAATGGGGTTGTGCACTAGGTATTAACCCTAGCTTCCTAGCCTATGATGCCATTACACTGGGAATGAGCTTCAAGTCAGCTGGTACTCGTCCAACCTCCTTTGGCCTCAACTTCAGAGCAGCAGCTGAGGCATAGCAGGCAATCCAGTTGCTGCGTACACATACACTACGTGTGCATTTGCAGATCCATGTTTGACGCACATGCAAGTACTATCATAGTATCTCTGAACATGCAGCTGAACCTGCAGGGCCTTGCGGCAGCTCACTTTTTGCCACTCGAATGCTTCCTCAGGCCTGCTTCACAGCTGCCCATGACGCAAGATGTTGTATGAACGCAAGAGCTTAATGTTTTGGCATGATCATAATATCATAACATCATAACAGTATGTTGATGAAGGCAACATAGAATATGAGGATCTGCTAGCAACCACGGCAATGCCATTAAGTCTTGGTGCAATTGTTTTCTTAAGGTTCAAGGTGATCATCATACCTAAGAAGTCACATGTGAGGCTGAATGCAGCCCGAGGACCGTTTGTGCTTGTCGTTTTTCAGGTAGTCTACTTATCAGCTCCACATGTCAGTGACAGTCCATGCTAAACTTTGTTGAGCAGTCTGTGTGCTTGCAGAATCAAGTAGATCGTTACATTGTTGCTGTTCACCAGAACGCTGCTATATCGACTGTATAAGTGCAT
>BDIU01000339.1:0-43463 GCA_002118135.1 Trebouxia sp. TZW2008
CCATTACCAATCTCAAGAGCAATACACACCACAGACCGATGGCTGGCAATAGTTTATGTCTCTTACCTATTGCACCAATCACAGTGGTACGCATTGTCACCAGACAACACTTCAGGCTTGATTACCTTTGCTACGGCATTCAGGCACTCCACAATGCAAGACAGGCCATTGCCCATCTCAAAAACAGGGAGCATTCACCAACCCCAAAATATACCAGAGACCATTGACTGGCAACAGTTTATGGCTCTCACCTATTGCACCAGTCACAGTGATATGCGTTGTCACCAGACACCACCTCCGGCTTGATGAACCTTGCCAATGCACTTTCCGCGACAACAAACAAGCCATTACCAATTCAGCCAGACAAGCATCTACAAAGGAACTCGTATGGAAGACCAGTGCTCTCACCTGTTGCACCAGTCACAGTGATACGCGTGGTCACCAGACAACACCTCCGGCTTGACGAACCTTGCCAGGCCAGTTTCCACGACCAACAAACAAGCCGCTACCAATTCAGCCAGACAAGCATCTACAAAGGAACTCATATTCAAGACCAGTGCTCTCACCTATTGCACCAGTCACAAGTGGTACGCCTTGTCGCCAGACAACACCTCCGGCTTGTTGGACCTTGCCAGGGCAGTTTCCACGACAGCAAACAAGCCGCTACCAATTCAGCCAGACAAGCCTCTACAAAGGAACTCATATTCAAGACCAGTGCTCTCACCTGTTGCACCAGTCACAGTGGTACGCATTGTCACCAGACAATACTTCTGGCTTGATAAACCTGGCCAGGGCAGTTTCCAGGCTGTCCACAACGCCAAACAGGCCATCATCGACCTCAACTGACAGGTCGTTCATGGAGTCATATGTGCTGGATGTTGAGCGGCAATGCTGGCACTGCACACTGCTGGCGAGCACCCCCCCAAAGACCCGGTCAATGATCGTGAACACGGCCTGTACAAAGCAAGGCTTCATCAACTTGTGTGGCATCTCACATTCAATGGAAGGATCGAATGTCTTATGTGCTGGAGGGTTGTTGGCAATGGCGGCACTGCTCATTGCTGGCAAGCACTCCTGCAGACACTCAGTCACTGATGATGGACACTTTCTGCACTCAGCAGGGAATCAAGATCTTGTGCAATGTCTCTTCTGACGATTGATGGGCTAGCCTTATGTGCTTCATGCCCGGTGTCAGCTTGACTGCTGATCACAGCTAGCAAATCATTCAGAAAACATGGCTAGTAACACTTCATGCTGCCTGTGCCATGCGTATGCTTTGTACAAGGTAGCGCTGCTTGATATCGCCAGGGCAGTTGCAGGGTTGCTTGTCTGCCCAAAAGACCTCTTGACATGAGCTGTCTGACATTGCCAGAGCATTACTGTGGATGCTTGTCTGCCCAAAAGCCCTTTTTACATGAGTCATCCGGCAGCAGAACAGTACAATTGTGTCACTGCAGCAGCACTGCAGTGCATGAATGCAGTGCATGAGTGCAGTGCATGAGTGCAGTGCATCAGTCTAGGGCATCCGTCTAGGGTATCAGTGCAGTGCATCAGTGCTGTGCATTAGTACTGTGCATCAGTGCAGTGCACCAGTTTAGTGCATCAGCAGGTTGCTGACCTTCTTGCCCGGCATCTCTTGCTTCAGCAAGCGCTCATGCAGGTCATGCGCCTTGTCCAGCCACTGCCTCAGAAAGTCATGAGCATCCTCCTGCAGCACATGTCATTGTGTTGCAGCGTGTGTGCCAGGTCTCCTGCCGCTGGTGCACATAAGGATGCAATGATGCTTTTTGCAAGTACGCGCAAATGTCATGTGGATACAGCTAGACTGTGGGGTCACTGCCTCACACTACGTTGCTGCAGGCATCTGCAGTACATTTGTTAACTTGCTGACATTGCTTCACTTAGTCATACTCAGGCTGAGTCCGCTGCAAAACATACTGGGTAACACGAGTGCTTGCTTGCGCACTGAGAAAAGGACTTTGCCTGAGACACAGGCTCGCTGTGTGGCACACATACCTGCTTGCAAGCTGAGAGGCGGTCATTGCTCAAAGTGCCTAGAGTGGCCAGTCCAGTGTTGACCATCCACTTCGGAAAGCCTGCTTGGGTCTCTGCGATTTTGGCCCCTTTGTCAAAGCTGCATCTGATTCTGTACCCCAGATAGCAGAGGGCACAGCTTCTGCATGTGCATGCTTCCTTCAAAAGGCTGTGACTGAGGTTGGCTAAGACTGGGTTGTGCACTAGGCACTGGACTGTGCTGTTTATGTAGCAGGTGGCTCCCTGGTTCTCAAGACCATGGCCCACGCCAGGGGAGCTTTGCCACTTGCTGTTGAGCTGCAGAACCGGCATACACTGGTCAAGCAGCTTCGCCTGGATGACTTGTGAGAGCGACAAGCTGCCTGAGCCCACCAGGATTGCCATAGAAGGAGCTGAGTAGGCTGGTGCGCGGCAAAATCGCACCGCCTGCCTCCTGACTCAGCCAACCTGGCTATCATAGGCGGGGAGATGGTGCGCTGTGTTGCATACGGCTTTTTATACGGACAGACTGTCTGTCTCACGGCAGGTTAGCTGTCGATCCTGGCAGGTGTGAGGCCTGCTTTTGTCTCGATGCCGCACGGGCTCGTTCTTGTGCCTCCTGAGAGTTTCGATGAAAGCACTGTCACGGAAACGGTTTCCGAAAGCCAGCTGCTGTTCACAAGTTCGCTGCGTTCGAAAAGGCCTTGGTCAAACTCTTTGACCTAACCAGACTGGGTCAAACCTTTGACCTATCAAGCTGCACTTGCTGCTTTTCTGTCATGCTGCATGGCCCATGCAGCACACAGCGCTCTGATGGCTTGTAGCGATTTATCTTACTGTCTGCATCTGGGTGCAAGGGCTATACAGGCATAGTACCGCATGTGCATTGTCATGATGCGTTGCTGAACAGCATGCGCGTGACAAAGCAGCACAGTATTACTAAGTTATGCACATGGAGACTGCATGGACTTCCCGCCAGCAATACTGCTTGTTCCAATGCAGTCGCTGCAGATGACGCGCCGAATCCAGAATTCTACATACGCAATGTGGTTGTGGTATTTCCGTGGTTTCCAAACGTGATGGTCCTAACATAGCAGTTGACTTTATGCTCACCAGGTGCATACTGTGCACAGCTTGACGATCATATGCTGTAGCTCTGCTCAGCCCGTGGACTTGCGACAGTAATCACACTTCTGCAGGGTGAAACAGTGGTGATTGAACACGAGCATAAAACCAAACCACTGGCACTGTTGTATTCATAGAATATAATATTCTATGCAGCATGTGCAGGTTGATCATCCTGCAGACTTTGCTTCCTGCAACAAGCTTTGGTCTGAAAACCCATGAAACAGCTCCTTGCCGTTGGCAACCTCAATGCAGCAAGACTGACTAGTATTGGAGCGTGATATTACTTTGACAATGGGAACATCAATCACAGCCTTGGGGGTCTTGGAGAATCAATACTCCTTCTCGTGAAGTCAATGCTCCTTCTGTTGCTTTCATTATGCCACTTGTACTCTGCATTCTTGACAAAGCCGTTCTTGCTGACGAGCACATCTGACTGTGGAGGCCCCCTAGTGCCATATGGATAGCTCAATAGCTCAACCTTGCCAGCGTCGATGGCATGTAGCAAAGGTGTGTACACTGCCCACGCCGCCCTCAGCTCATCCCTGCAGGCCAATTTGCAATGTTAAGGAAGCACTCAAACTTGAGATGTGTGGCAAGCTGATAGCAACTGGTCATACGCTTGGTCAAAACCTTTCTATGCCATAGATATGAAACCAACGTCAGTGCACTGTCCACGCCGCCCTCAGCCGATGCCTGCAAGCGGGTTTGCAATGTGAGAGAAGCGCTCAAACTTGAGATGTGTGGCAAGCTCATGGCAAGCGGTCATATGCTTTGCGACAACCTTTCTTCGCCATGCCAGCTGAAAAGCGTGACTGGCCTGTTGCATGTTGTGCTCAACTACATGCAGGAACAGTAGCGTCATGCTAAGGCATAGTCACATCCTGCTGCAAGATGCCTGTCTGTGTATACACCAGCTAGATACACAGATAGGCCACTTGCAGCAGGTCATGATTGTGCCTCCGTGCCAAATGGCAGCAAGAGTTTTTGTCCATTGCACCATTTGCTTGGGTCGACCACGGCAGGATCAATCTGACCCCAGTTGTTGGCACTGAAGTGTGACATCAGGTGAGCAACTGTACACTGCATGATGCATTGTGTGCGGCTCATTTCGCACTGCATGCAGGCGAGCCCGTCGCAGCTGCAGATGCAAATTTTGTTCAACACATTTCTTTCACAACCAAGATTGAGATCACTCTCCTGCTGCTACTCATTATGCGGCTGCATAAGTCCACAGTCGCAGGAATTCTGATGTCAACTCCCATTGTATTCCTGCTCTCGTACTGCTTGAAGGCCATTAAGCAGTCAGACCTGTGCTAGTTGACATGACCTGGATGATATCATATGGCATTGTCAAGAGTAGAATGCGTTGCATCCTGCATATGTGCAAGTCATGCATGAACATGGTACATTGCATGCCGGATGCTGCAGTTGCAGATGCCCCTTTACTGTATCACAGGCTGTGCTGACAATGCAGATGATCACTTGCAGGATGCCAGTACCTTCTGACAAAGTGTTGCTGATCGCCTCTGATGGCATCTAGAATGAGCCTCTCATACGCCTCAGGGATGTATGCATCTGAGTAGCGCTCTGCATATGTCAAGTCCATCTCACTCATGACAGGAATGTTGTCTTGGCCTGGCTTTTTCACCACCTGCATTCAATCCAGTGCTTTAGCCTATAGCAGAACCGAAATGTTTGGAGAATATTCACCGCTCCAGTACATACGTAGCTGGGCCTGCTGAACCTGTCTAGCATACATTCAGAATGAGATGAAATAAACAATCCAGGCAAATATATGAGGGTGCACTTGTGAACAGTCAAGCTTGGTGCAACAAGCTTCAATTGCGGTCTGCCGTTGTCAAAGCAGTTGTGTCAATAGCAGATGTCCTTGTTTCTTCTTGCCATGGGGACATGGATGATTTGCCCACTGACTTATCACAACCCCAGACGTTTCTGCAATGACGATTGTATTCTCTGAGCCGGATGGTCTGTATTCAGACGTGTTGCAATTCAACTGTGGCTCTCCTCTGAGCTTTCACACCAGATGTGCAACATAGAGGTGCACCACCAGGTGTGCAACACAGAGGAAAATCTTTGTGGTTTTGTTGCTGTCAGAATCGTGCAAGACAAACATAGCAGCATGCTTTTGTGCTTCTGTTGCTCATATATTTCTGTTGCACAATTTTGACAGCAACAGACATATACATCTTCCTCTATGTTGCTGCCAACATTGATCAAGCCTGTCCTGGCAAACAGGACATTCCCGTCTGTTGCTACGGTCACAAGCATTGGCATCACATTGTGAAAAAGACTGCTGTGCCTTCTCATTGTGCAATTTTGTCAAATTTCGATGCAGCTAATCAGAATTGGAACAATAGTGCAGAGGCTCACCATCTTGAGGTAGATGGCCTGAGCAGCCTGTAATGCGATGCAAGCTTGAAAGACCTTCCCAATGTTGCTGTCACATTAACTGGCATTGTGTTCAACCATCTTTCAAGCATACAAGGAGCGTTGATCATTGCCAACTTCTGATACCATTCCATTGCAGTTCTATGCAAACAGAGCAAGGGCTCACCATAGGTCCATGAGGCTGTAAGCATATGCAGTCTTGCTATTCAACTGGCATTACCTGTGACCATCTTGTGTGAACACGTAGGGCGCTGTTCATCACCATCTTCTGAATTCATCAAATGTTAACACAATCTTAACAGAGCATGGGCTCACCATCTTGAGGTAGATGGCTTCGTCAGGCTGTAACCGGATGACAAGCTCATTTCTGAGGGGGTTCAGGTCTGACGTCAGCTCTGCTGCTGGGGGCCGGAATTGGATCCTGATCTCTACCTTACGCTCATTCAGCGCTTTACCTGCCTTCAAGATGAAAGGCACGCCGTCCCACCTGTAGTCAAGAGAACCAGGATGTTTTAAAGATGTTGATGTCTTTGGGCACAGTCTTGTCATTATGATAGCCAAACCTGCCATTGGCAGCAGCAAGGGAGGTTCATGATGGTGAAAATGCGTGGACAACATCACAATAACCTTAGGTTGCCTGCATGGCACGCTTACGGCTCACGACGTAGATGCGGCACCATGGTAGCCAAGGCAAATCCTTTGGCACAGTGTCATCATCGTTGCCATTGGCAGCAGCACACGACACATCAATGCAGCACTGCAGCATGACATGGAGCTACACTTTAGTCACAAACGTTGTGTGATGCTTACCACTCGTTAGGTACGTGCAGCACTGTCGTGGCAACAGTAGGTGTCTCAAAGCCCTGAGGCACAGGCTCATCGACATTGTGTTTGAGTTTGCCATTGGCATCAGCACATCACATGATAATGAGTCAGACTTGATAGATTCGACTCAATGCACTCGCAGATGATTACACATGCCGCAAGTGCATATGCAGCACTGTGGTGGCAAAGGTAGGTGCCTTGGAGTCCTTGGGCACAGTGTCATCTTCATGGTAACCAGGCTTGCCATTGGCAGCAGCAAATCATGTAATTATGAATCACCTTTGATAGATGCAACTCACTGGACTCACAGACGGCCACACATGCCGTAGATTGCCTTCATGACAAGCTTACCGCTCATTGTGTACATGCAGCACTGTGGTGGCAAAGGTAGGTGCCTTGGAGTCCTTAGGCACAGTCTCATCATCATGGTAGCCAGGCTTACCATTGGCAGCAGCATACTGTGCCAATACCACGTCTTCAACCTTGACAGGCTTGATACACCTGATGACCTTAGTCTTCTCATCTCGTATGTCATCTGCATTGCCTGAAACAGGCTTCTCCATGGCAATCAGCGCCAATATCTGCAACAAAGTTTGAGCACGTGACACCAACCATATGACCAGGAATTTGTGAAAGACCTATCAGCAGCATGGAGAGGGGCGGGTTTGGAGCAGCATTTACCCAACTGATCCCAGCGTAGCGTTCCAAACGCAGCTCAGTAGCTGGCGCATATCCAGCTTTTGCGCTGCGCCTGAATGCTGTGCCAGAAACTATGAAAAGGTGCTGAGGCCTCATTGCAGGATCCTTGGGGTTCAAAGCAGTCCCAGAGCCTTGCTATGAGATGCGTGTCAACCTGTGCCATTGTTGTGACAAGTTTGTCACACCACAGCAAAGCAAGACAAACCTGCTTGTCGAGACAGGACTTGTGCCACACACACAACTAGCATTGTATGCTAGGAAGTGCAATGCTTAATGTTATTATCACTACAGCACCACCAATATTGTGTAGATATGCAAGTTTAAGCCTTTGTCAAAGAGCAAAGCTGCTCACAGCAGCAAATGAGGTGCTTTGCAGGCAGGACTGGATTGAATTTGCAGCTGATGGTCATACAGCAAAGCTTCTGCAGCTGTGAAACGGTACAGGGCTGCAACACTGCAGAGCTCGTATGCTGCAGGAAAGTGTGCACTGTGCATTGAGTCTGCATGAGCATTTGCAATTACAGTTCACTGTTATCAGCAGACATTCAAGACATGCCATCATAGAGAGCACAGGACAAGACTGGTTGGAGACAGTTGACCACTCCAATAGGTACCTGGCCAAGCCTGTCTAGCATGCCTTTTGAATGAAACAAATTGTAGAGAGGCTCCTTCAATCACTGAAGGGCATTGGCACGAGGTTAACAGGCAGTGCTGCCAACAGCAATCTGTTTATGTCAGGCATGAGTCAGGCACAAACACACCTGCAGCATGTGATTCTGCATGACATCCCTGATGATGCCGTATTCATCAAAGTAGCCTCCTCTGCCTTCTGTGCCAAAAGGCTCCTTGAAACAGATCTGCAATCAAACAAGAAGCAGTCAAACAATCGCAATTTTGGCGATATCTGCATACAGCTCCTTGAAACAGACTTACGCCAAGATGCAACAAGATCAGCATGAGCTGCTTTCCCATTTATGCATTGAAGCTGCTGTTCCATACGTGCTTTGCCGTATTAGTAGGGAGTCTGCTGCAGGCCTGCTGATCAAAATCAGCATCTGCCATTTTGCCTTTTACAGCAACAGACCGAGATGCATGCAGATGGCTTTCTCAAACGCATGCAAGACGCTTTGAACATTTGCCACACGCACACAAGCCATGCATGCAGTCAAATTGAATCAGTGCTGGGTAGCCGTAGCAGCAGTCCAGAATATGCCTGCTTCAGGCAGGTCAATCAGACCTTGGCAGGGCAGCAATTCTGATTCAATGCACATAATAGATGCTGTGTGTAGCATTGCATGCTGTGTAACTGTGGTTCTGATGCTGACCTGTATGTTGGATATGTGTACATTGTTCCACATGGGTCCCAGGAAGCGGTTTGCAAATCGCATGACCAGCATATTTTGCATCAGCTCCTTACCCAAGTAATGATCAATTCTGCAAGCAGGCAAGCAATTGGACTTGCCATGCTGTGGCGCTGCATTGCAGTGTTGCTCAGTGAATTACCATACGTAGTACTCAATACGTAATATGCAAAACGCAACACGCAATACGCAGGTTTTCAGAGTATCATTCGCTGAGATGCAGTGCAAATTGCGAAATATGCAACACATTGGATGCAATACGCAATAGCCAATACGCAAATAGTTTACAGTATCAATCACTGAAGAAAAGAGTAAAAGTGTGGTGCTTCACTGGGTTTGCTTCAAGGCAGTGGGTGCTTGCACAGCCAAAGGGTGAGCACTCACGGATATTCATGCTATGCAAGGTTTCAGAAGAAGTTGTAGCTCGAATGCATGCTGTGCGTGGCAACATGTCAGCAAAAGCTTGTGGAAACCTTGTTGCAGCTGAGCTGCTCTTGTAAATGCAGCACATTGTGGAGAGCAGAGAATGATGTCAGCTAGGCAAGAATGGCTGCATCCTTGCCGCAAATGCAGTGTCTGAGTCTACTGCACTGGTGCAGTGCAAGAAGGTACATCTGCAAAGCGTTGCACATGGCACACACCTGTACAGTTGATCTTCAGGAAAGAGGCTGTTCAGCTTTGCAGCCAGTTCCTCTGAAGAATCCAGATCCTGCAGAACATTGTTCACATTTTGCTTGTGGTTGCCTGGTCATCATGTGCATGCACATCTATATTACAGCATGTGTGCACGGGTTTTCAGAAAGACGCACAGCGGATGCGCTCATGAGCAATTCACCACCACAGCAGCAATTTGCATGTAGCATGAGGTCAGTCCCAGCCTTTTGAAAGGGCCCACAACAGTGCACGGCTTGGCAACTGAGGGTAGGATTGGCAGAAGCACAGCAGTTTTGCTGACTTGAAGCTATGTTTGCAACACATGGCAGCTAATGCATGGCAATGTTGAGGCATGACTGCCATGCCAAATACCTTCTCAACATTGATGTGCAATACATGACACCTCATGCATGACAGTGCTGATTCATGGCTACCATGCCAAATGGCATCTTGACAGTGGCATGCAATACATGGCAGCTGATGCATGACATTGCTGATTCATGACTACCATGCCAAATGGCATCTTGACAGTGGCCATGCAAGACATGGCACCTGATGCATGGCAGTCTTGATCAAAAGCAACCATGCAAAATGCCTCCTCAACGGTGGCATGCAATGCATGGTAATTGATGCATGACAGTGTTGTTCAGTTGTTACCTTGCCAAAAATGGCTTCTCAACAATATGGTGCATCACGTGGCAGCTCATGCATGGCAAATTTGATTCTGTATCACCATGCCAAAAGCCTTCTCAACAATGACATGCAACACATGGCAGCTCATGCATGGCAAAGTTGATTTGTTAAAAACATGCCGAGTGCCTTCTCATCAATGACATGCAATACATGGCAGCTCATGCATGGCAGTGTTTGTTAATAACTATCATGCCAAATTCCTTTTCAACAATGACGGCCAATACATGCCGGTTAATGCATGACAGTGTTCGTCAGTTGCTACCTTGCCAAATGGCTTCTCAACAATGGCATGCAACACACAACAATGCACGCATGACAACGCACATGTGACAGTGTTGATCAATTGCTGCCTTGCCAAGTGGCAATTATGCGCCACATTCAGCACCTTATGCATGGTAGTGGTGATTCAGTGCTACCTTGCCACATGGCTTCTCAACCACGACATGCAACATGCCGTGGCAGCTCATGCATGACAGTGTCCACCAGCTATTACCTTGCCGAAGGGCTTCTCAACAATCACACGCAAGAATCCACCCTCACCCACGTCTACTTCAGTGCAGTTCTCCTTGATGCCTTGAGTCACCTCTGGATACACTGAGGGTGGCAAAGCCAGATAGAACAGCCGTCCTTTTGGATCTTTTCCATGTTTGCTCTCACGATCACAGATTGTCTTGTGCAACTGCAGACAGGGCATGTGGTGATTGGTTTGCAAGCTTGTATCTTTGCATGAGCACAAGCTGCGGATTGAGGCCAGTGGCAGACACGTAAAGTGTGATGAGCTGTGGCGAAGTCAACAAGCTAAGCTTGAAGCATGCAAGCATGCGACCAAGATGCAGCCAGGCATACAATACCTGCTGGTAGCCATCTGGCTTGTCATATTGTCCTGCCTCATAGTCTAGCTTTTCCAGGAACTCATCAATTATGGAAGGCTCACCCTTCAGATTTGGCCTTACTTTCTCTTGCAGGTCATGCTTGCTGAGCTTGCTTCTTGCATAGCCTATGATACTGAGGTTGTCGGGTAGAAATCTGCGATTTACATCTAGAATATTTCAGACGTATGGAAGCTAAGATCGTCGCGCGCGCTTCGTTGACGGTGTTTTGACCGATGCTGCATGCAAGTGACACTTGAACATACCCGCGACTGAAGAGCAGGAACAATGCAGGAAACGTTTTCTTCTTGGCCAAGTCGCCACTAGCTCCGAGCACCACCACCGTGAAGCACAGCCTCTTGGGTACTCTGACCTCAACGCTGTCTCGATCGTGAGCCTTGATGTCCGTGGGCGCTGGCGGTCCTAGCACTTTCAAGGCCTCCAGTACGTCCTTTCGCGACGTCATTTTGTGCGCTTCTCACAAGCTCTACAGACAATACTTTCGTCAAGCAGTGCGGACGCTGTGACCTGTTGCGCTTATGGGCAGAGAGAGGCATGACAAAGAATTTGCCTTCAGCTGAAAGTAATACAGTCTCACGTGCGCTTCCTTTGTGTTACAGCCCGTCAACAGCAACCCTTGCGGCAGTATAGACATGCATGCAATCGAGTCGTTACTGTACGCACAGCATGCTTCAATATTCTGCGAATCAGCAACAAGCCAGAGCAAGACTGTGAGGCCAACACGCCATGGCTAGTCCAAGATCTTTGTTGCGCTGCACTACACCGCAGCAAAGTCAGCGAATTTTGAGTAGCCGAACATTCACGATAAGCGTTCAGACAGTGAGGTCGGCAGTCAAGGCTGCATCGAGTCTCACGGGTTGCATGCATACCAGCACCCAGCAAGCACAGCCTGAAAGCAGCGAACACGTCGACCCCTCACAGCCAATTGAAGGTCCGCTTCTCGAAAAGCCTGAGGAGCCAGGGCCAGAAGACTGCTGCCAGGTGTGTGTCGTCTAGCTTTCCTTGACAGGCACCTGCCAGCCCTACCAACCACATGCTGCGCCTGCAGAGTGGCTGCACACTTTGTGTCTGGGACATGTACAAAGATAATCTGCATGAGTATAGAGTTCAGCAAGCTCAGCTCAAGGGAGAGGCTCCTCCAGTGAAGGCGTTGGATCCTTTTGAAGAGATGGAGATGAAACTCAACGGCCTGGCAGCAGAGGGTAAAGGTCCAAAAGCAGCAGAGGCCTCTTAGGCAGGGCCTCAGCAAAGCTGGCTTCACTCAGTCCACATCAGTCCACATCAGGAATAGAAGGAAAGGTATGCTTGAGAAAGTGGCGAGAAGATGTGCTACGGCATCACAGAATGATGGCAGATTTTGCTACTATCTCAAATACAAGCAGCAACATGCTCAAACATCAAAAGTCTGCTTCACTGCATTAGCGCCTGCTTTTTCTCGCAAAAACAGCCGAGTCGTCTTCCAGCAGAGAGACACATAGAATGTGTACAGCCTCTCGCGTTACTGTCAGGGCAAACATGAGTGCTTTTTTGTACAGCCGCTGGCGCTCTATGTGCTACGGCAAGCTGGCAACCCTGAAGCTTGTGTGCATGCTGACACTTCTGATAAGACTTGTAGCCCCTGTCTTGAATTTAGCATTCAGCCTGAGATTGGCAGTCTGCTGAGATGTTGACAGATGTTTTCTGCTGTGCCTTTTACAGGCCAGTGCACTGCAGACTTACTTGTCAGGCACTGCTGTCACCTGGTCCATCTGTGAGCAGTCTGCCAGCACAAGGCTGTTGCAGCATTTCTCACCAACTCTGCTGTAGAAGCTCAATAACAAGCTCATGCTCAGGAGGCAACGCATGTTGGCCTTGTGATGCTGTAGGGGGAGCAAGATGGCCAGGAGGGCGACCCCAGCCCTACAGATCTGCCTGGTGCCATGTGATTTGAGGCCCAGCATCAGTCATTCCTGCAGAGGCGGCTGATGCCAGAGGCAGCTGTGGCGTTGTACTATAGCCACAGTGCGCTCTGCAGCGGCAGAACAGAGCAGTGTTGTATCTTGTTCGAGAAACAGATTCTTGCTAGGGACCATTGGTGTTCCACACACCATGCACTGCCTCAGAGGCTTGCTGCATGGCTGTGACAGATGACCAAAGTGCCTTTGATATCATTTGACCGCCCACACATCGCTGTAATGTGAACACATGTGAATGAATCCGAGGGCTTCTGCAGCTTGTCTTGGTGGTGATTGCACTGATGATTGAAAGTGTTGTCAGTGTGCACTGTCATACCTGACTCTTGCATTACCACATTGAGCACGATCCCCTGGTAATGAGATGACTCTTTAAAGCTGGCTGTGTACGTACTTGACCAGCTCATCAGCAGGGCTGTACATGCTGGTGCTTTGCTAAAACCAGTCAGCAATCGCATTAACAGATGGAAATACCTGGCCGGGAATTTATAAGTTTTGCATTGGTGATCACAATCGTCCAGTCATGCACGTTATGCTGCAACCAGTCAAAAGAACGCTGTAACGAGTGCCTGCTGGCGTCAGCACTTACACAACATGGGAACAATGCACTCATGAAAGTCTCTGACTCTAGCAACAGCAAAGTCAACAAGCTCAGCGCTGGAATATTACAGGCTGGCCCTTTTGCTGGGCTGAATCATAACTTGTGCCTTGAACAAGCTTTGATGTTGACCTGACAGCCTGCTTTGCTCAAGCCAATAAGCTTGGCAGCATTTCTGGCAAAATTGCTTGTTGCGCTATTGTGTATAATCCTTCAAAGCACTTGCATCGCTGTGAAGACTTGCCAGCTCAGACTCATTTAAAAGACCTCTTAAAAGCCAGTCAGGCTGAATGTCAAGACCAAGCACCTCAGCTCATCTACTTTAGAGAGCACAGCTCAGCAGCAGACGCCTTTTTTGGACCATATATGCTGCAAACCAGCTGAGACAGCCAAAGAGAAAACGGCAGGTCAGCTTGCAACAGGTAAGGCTGGTGACAAAAGCCTGTACATTTCAATAGCTACCTTGCAGAGGCTGTTCAATGACTCAATGCCCCTGTTGCATTTCAACCAGGTATACCAACTACATACGTGTACCTACCAACTATGTGTATGTATCTACCAACTATGTGTGCCAGATACATGTGCCAACTAAGCATACCAATCATGTGTATCAACTGTGCGTCAGATCTGTGTATACCAATTAGGCACACTGGCCATGTATACCAGCTATGTGCATCAGCTACATGAGCCCACTTAAGGCATCAGCAAAGACCAGCGACGCCTGAGCTCTGCGTAAACACCAGCCTGTCAGGTCTCTGCTGACGCCAGCCGCCATCGCTGGAAGAGAGCAGGAACAGGCGAGAGCCTCAAGAGATCACATGCAAAGCAGAGGGCAGTCAGGCTGTGACCAAGGTGTACTGCAGAACCAGGACTGCACTAATTTTGTACAGCCCACAGTGCTGCTGTTCCCCAAGCGAGGCGTGCGTGGCGGCAGGTCTAGCAGTCCTCCTGGGCTGACAGCAGGGCCTGAGCGGCGCTGATGGCTTGGTGCCTGAGAGTGCGCTCCTGCTTCAGCCTGGGCTCCTGAACCTTGTCCGGGCTGTGCGCCGCCTTCATGTGCCTGCACCACCACTGCCCACTCAGCACTCCTTCTCTATACCACTCTGTTCTTTTCTAAGAGAGGGGATTTCTTTGTGCAAAAGGTTGTGGCGCTCAGAAGCCAAAAAATTGTTTTGCTTTTTTCAGCTCAAGGTATAAGCTTGAGAGGGAGGGTGCATTGTAAACAGAATACTGTGGCAACCAAACTGTTTTCTAAGCAGAGAGCAAGAGTAGGCAGCGTAGAGACTATACGTGGTTGTTAAAGCACCCTCCTCTTGTGTTGAATAAACCAGAGAGTCTGATCCTCGCTGTGTGAGAAACATACAGCCTTATTATGTGGTAGCGCATTTCCATCATGTTTTGTCAATGGCAGCAGCTTTTGCAATGTTTGCTGGTTTTCACTACTGGACAGGAAAGATCTCTGGCTTGCAATTAACACCAAGGGTTTTGGACAGATTCAATTCTGGATCTTCTTCATAGGGTTTCACATTACTTTCTTTGCAATGCACTGTTTAGGGTTAGCCAGGGCAAGTTTGTGCCCAAGGAACAGCATGTCCTTAGGCAGCAAAGGGTCTGCAGCACATATGATTGACAAACAGCTGAAGATGAACACCACACTTTGTTGGAACGCTCACCCTGAACCGGTATTGGGTCTAAGTTTGACCACATTTTTGGGGGTCATGATCCTGCTGTGACGTCCTGTCAGAACTGCATGACCCTTAAGATGGGCGCAACTTCAAGCACAGGGGTTTACTTCTGAGTGCATGCCTCATGTCAGGCTTAATGGTATAGTTGATACTGTATGAACACTTGTTTTTGCACGAACGCAGTGTGGTTCATGGCCTACGAGCCCCAACGGACTTATCATCAGTTGAACAAATGAGTGAGTGCATGCTGCCGGTACAGGCACGTGTGCATGGTTTGCAACGTGTGCCTCCACAGCACTGGTTCGAGGCCACATGGAGAGGAGGCCCAGACGTGGGTGGACAGGCAACATGGGAGACATGAGAGGGGTTGCAGGCAAGGCTGCAGCAGAGGTGAGCACCTGCAGGCGGTGGCAGCCTCTTGCTTGGTGACGCCGTGAGGCAGCTGCAGGATGAGGCGGAAGTCCAATTTGGCAGCCTTTGCTCTCAAGGCATCCAGCTTGTCCTGGCTAACCGCTTGCCCCTCTGCCAGCAGCCACTGCAGGTCCTGCATGCCCACCCCAGCCTTGCGTCAGTCACACAGCAGCAGCAGCAGCATCAGCAGCATCAGCAGCAAAGTGGCTGTGCCCTACATCACCGTCTGCTCCATCAACATCACACATTGTGTGCTCACTCTTCTGGTCTGATGTGATGCAACCCTGTCCAACTTGTGGTTGCAGGTGACCATTGACTTGCCATGCCAGTAATGCGTGTTGCTTGGTGACTGACAATGGACATTGGTCATAGTAAAGGATGCAGCGTGCAAGCAGCTGCAGGGCTTCAACCCTAATGAACACCCTAGCACCTGTCCCAGGCCTGAGGGAAGCCACTTTCAAGTCCAACATCTGCTGCAGTGTGCCACAGCAGCTTGGTTGTGCACAGCGAGGCAACAGCAGAGCAGCAGGAGCGGGGCACCTCTAGGGCGTTGCCGGGGTCACCGATGCGCGCCCAGATGTCAGCTCTGAGATGCACAGGGCCTGCAGCTGCCTTAGGGTCCAGGGCCGCAGCTGCGCAGCAGTGCTGGATGGCCTCCATAGGCTGCTGCAGGCCATGCAGCGCATGAGCCAGGTTGTGCAGGGCTGCTGCTCTGTAGGGGACCGACCTCACATTGCCCTGCAGCGCTGCTCTCAACAGCTCCTCAGCCCTCCGGCAATGGCGACAGGCTGAGGGCAAATCAGCACCGTCCTTCTTTGAACCAACCTGTGCCAACTCTGCCCGTGCCAACTCTGTCAGCGCCATCTGCAGCAATGCACCATTCATCAGAGCCATCACGCAGTGCACAGGCAAGATGCATAACACACAGCTTTACAGCCATACACAGACAGGACAAGTCCACTCCTTCCTGTTCACACTGCTTGTTGCCCAAATAGACTCCACTGCCATGGATAACAATCGTTTGCACTGTCTGTCACAGGACATCATCAAACAATCTCATATGCAGAGATAGAGCCAAAAAGAGTCAGACAAAGATGCAAAAGCCAAAGAATTCAAAGAGCCAAAGAAAGATATGCTTGCACAGACAGATGCACAAGAGCAGCAGACACACATGCTGCAGACAGACACATGCACGGACAGACCCATGCAGAAGACAGGATGACTCGACTTCTCCCCATTCCTACTGCTGTTCAGCATGCCAGAAAAGGCTTGCTCGCAGGGGCAGGCTTAGGAATCCAGACAGAATCACAACTCACAGAAACACTTGCACAGACAGATGTACAAAAGAGCCACAGCACAGGTTGCAGACAGACACATGCACGTACAGCCCAATGCACAGACCGTATAAGTCCATCGCTTCCCAAGCACAATCCTTTTCAGCATGCCAAAACGTACCTGTTCACACAGACAGCCCCAGGGAGTTGCATACAAGCCACAAGAATACTTGCTCAGATGTGCAAAGAGCGACAGAACTACAGGATGGGGTCAGAGACACACACACACACACACACACAGACAGACACACAAACACACATATATCTTGTTGTGCATAAGTGCCATGCTGCAGGGCATGCCAAGTTTTACAGTGATCTCTTGATGTAAGGACACTCCATGTAAGGACGTTCTGATTGGAGAGACAAAGCAGTTGGGAACCAAGCACTGCATTTTGACTGCAATGTTACCTGTAAGTAAGGACAATATGATGTCAGGACAATCTCCTTGGCCACCAAAGCACTCGTTGCTAAGAGAAACCACTGTAGCAGAAATATTGCATGCAGGATACAGGCAGCAACCTGAAATTTCCTCTCAAAGTCGCCGACCTCCTGCTGTGAGGTGAGAGCAGCCTGCACATCAGATAGCTGCTGCCGCAACTGAGCCACCTGCCTTGTCATCTTGGCAGGAGGCCTGAGAGGCTGAGCAGGCCGTGCTGGCGGGATGCTTGGAGGATCCTGTCTGTTCGGTCTGTGAAGCAGCTTCTGCCCAAAAGCAAGTCTGTGCAGCAGCGTGAGGCCTTGACCTGGATGTGGCTGCTGTTGGCGGGTCAGTCTGCATGGCTGAGTCAGAACACATCCTGCTGTGTGTGCTGCTGGAGGGAGCAGCCGCTGCTGTCTGGGCCCTGCTTGCAGCTGATGCCCCTGCTGTGCTGCTATCAGCTGTCAAGTTGATGACCTATAGTGGTGACAGCACATTCTGTGAGCATTCCGATCGCGCCAGGATGGGCAGCCAGACTGACACATCTGTTGCTGAAGCACTGTGACATCAGACACAAAGCAGTGCTGGCCTCTGAGCTGCCCACAAAACTGGCAATCCAAGTGAAGTTGCCATGCATCTGCAGCAGCTGGCATGGGGTGATGACAGCAAACAAGTGAGCAGCAACAACTGATCAATACACAAGCCACATCAAACAGTATCAGTCACATTGGTTAATTGTCGCATGGACCCAGCAAGGGTTGCATCAAGATATGTCAGAGCTGAATAACGCTAGTGTGCTGCGGCCACGCCCTGACCCACTATGCCATGTCCATGGCAGGACTGCGCAAAACATGCGTTTGTAGAATCCACCATACTTCAGATATTAGCAGAAAGGCTGTGCTGGCTAGTGTCCTAGAGGGATGCTACTTAGGCATTTCCATGCACAAACAAGGGCATGTGCCTACCACAGATGTGGCTACGTGCTTGACACTCAGAATAAGACATGCTGCTCATGGTGTACAGCTTTGGCATGGCCCCACATCAAATATTACAGTGTCTGACTGTGACTGTCGGCACTGACATCACATCATAGACACCCAACTTCCAGCCATACAGCAAAAGTATGCTTGAGGATAGGCTAGTCAAAAATCTGGCAGTGTATCATATTCTGCTTTGACTTACTCTGGAGCAATACTCAGGAACTGCGTAGTCGTTATTCTGTGACTACTATTCACACTCAGGCTTGTGCCTTTTCATTGCCCTCTCAACATTTTCTGCTATGTGCAATCTGCACATAATGGGTGGACCTGCCAGGTTGTACAGTACATACTTGACCTCCAGCTGTGTTGCACACTGCTCCACAGATCGCAAACGGTCATAGCAAGCTTCACAAGGCAGGTCATTAGGTTGTCCAAACACTGTGATGCAGAACCTGTTGCCAAATAAGCAAGCCCACGGCATTGCAAATTTTTACAGAAGCGAGGAGATTGGCAGATGGGCAAAGGAAGCACCTGTTGGGTTTGCACTGAGGGAATGTGCCTCCATTCTGAAGCTGACAGAGCTCAGAGCATTGCTGTTGGCAACAGGCAAAGCAGAATGGCAGCCAATGGATGAAAGCTGATGCGCACATGGTTGACATGAACGCTGACCTGTGTGATTGGCAGTTTGAACCAAGCTGATGTCACATGGTCTGTCTGTGGCAGACAAACCTAGAAAAGTGCCCTCACCTGATATGTCCTGTCCTGGTGGTGTTGGTGGTTGCCAAGCCAGTCGTTGCATGTTCTGGGAGCCTTGACTGCACTTACATGTGTAAAAACTGCCTTGCCAATGACTATCTCACCTTACGCATGGCTGGGGTGTTGGCAGAAAGGCCTGACTGCGCTTTGGCGAGTTGCTGGCGCAGGGCAGTGGCCACTTGCGGGGCATGGAGCAGCGCCCTGTCGCCCGTGCCGAGGGCTGCAGCCATGCCAGCAGTGTTGGCCTGAGCCGCTGCGAGGGCTTGCCTGGCCGCCTGGGCATCAGCTTGAGACGCCCTCAGCTGCTGCCTGGTCTGGCTGACTCGCAGCGTCTCCTGATACAGACGGCCCTCATAGTACTGCTGCAAACCTGCATTGTCTTGCAGCTCGTCGGTCATGTCAGCGTTGTGCTGCTGGCAGGTGGCCAGGGACTCTTGCAGGCTGGCGCTGTGCTGCTGACCGTTGGCAAGGCTTTCCTGCAGGCTGGCATTGTGCTGCTGTAGCTGCCTGATGTGTGATGCCTGCTGGGCCTGCTGCTGCTGCAGCTGAGCTGCCATGTGGCAGGCATCCTGGGCGGCAGTCTCTGCTGCTGCAACTGCTGCAGAGCTCTGCTGCTGGCCTGCCTCCCTCTCTGCCCTGCAGCCACGCGCACTGTCGTTGCCTGCTGTGGTGCCTCATTGGTGCAGAGAGTGCCATTCAGCCCACCCAAGTGCTCAGCAGGGCTATGCATTTGCTGAGAGATGAGACAACACTGCTTGCTTTCTTGTGTGTGACTTGAAACAGTGACTGAATCTGTTGCGTCATATGTTTTGCAATCACTGTGATATTGAGAACTTGACTATGCCTGGACACAGAAAAGGTTGATATGCTTGGCTCAGGTGTCTATCAACAAGACGTGCAAAGACCAGGGGCACAGCTAGTGCAGTTTGTACTCGCCTTTGCCAAGCTTGGCAAGGCAAGCCGCTGTCCAGCATGCAAAAGTCACAAGCTGCTGCATGAGAACCCAGATGTCTCTCTGCTATGGTCAGCCACAGATGCATAGTGGCAATCTTAGCATTGCAGCATAACCTGGTTTGCCTTCAAACCACACAGCTTCACGACAGCAGCGTTTGCTTACTGTCAAAGCAAAATACCTGAGATGCCGCTCTCAGTCCCATAATGCAGTATTATCACGATCAACGCTGCAGGGGTGTTGGGTCAAGAGGGCTGGCATGATGGCCCATCCAACATCAAGCAAAGCAGCTTGCACAGCCCCACTGGGCAAGCTTGACTGCGTGCAGTTCACCACAGTTTGCTTTCAGGCAGCATGCAGTCCGCTTTGGAGCCCACCTGTCTTCAATGTCATGTTTGCCAGCGAGATCACCTTGCCCTGCTTGGTGCATGCAGAAGCAGTCAACTGCTTCCGACAGTTCTGTCCAAAGACTTTTCACACCAGCGCAACCCACCTATGCAGTGACTCAGCTTCAGCAAGGGCGCTTGTGTTGGCAGCAATGTCATTTACATGCCGGCGGTGCATTTTGATGGCTTCTTGTATGGCAGCCTCTCTTTCTGACTCGACCCTTGCCAACCGTCCCTGCATGGCCAGCAGCTCTGCGCTCTTTGCTTCAAGCGCACTCTCCAAAATCTGCAGCACAACTTATGCCCTTCCAGAGATTGCATCAATCACCTTGCCGCCCTTTTTTGACTCAGCCCTTGCCAGCTGCTGTTGCATGCCCAGCAGTTCTGCGCTCTTAGCTGCAAGTGCACTCTGTGTCGCATGCAGCACAACTTATGCTGACTGAAACACTTTATGAATAAGCCTGACGCCCTTGCCCACCTCATGTCACGCGTCATGCTGAACGCTTGAAGCCAAGTCCTTGTTTGTTTGTGGGACATGCACAGGTTGTTGAAAGCTTGCAGGCCTGTGTGTGTGCTTTGCCTCATCAAACCACAAATACTGTTTACGTCCTGACGTTGTCTGTGTGACCACCCTGGGTCCCTCAGACAGCAAAAAGGAAGTGATTGCTGACTGTTTCATTGATTGATTGCTTGATTGAGCGAATGACGAATTGCAGCCATGATGCATATTGTGTCCCGCAGCATGTAGCCATCATTTGCTGCTGCAAAGCAAAGGACTTTGCGGTGCTGCTGTCCATTGACCCTGTGTTTCATCAACAAAAGCCATTTTAGGACCTTGGCACAGCATGACCAAACTCTGCACATGCCACACAGTATTGACTGCAGCTAACGTGAAAATCTTTTGGGTTGGCATCATGTATATACAGTGTTTTCTTGATACAAGGACACTTGACATAAGGAAATTCTCAATGCAGGGAAAGCGCATTTGGAGCTGATTCCTGATCGTGACAGCGATGACTCTCTTGAGTAAGAACAATTTTACACAAGCAGATTTGGGCACAGAAACAGGCATCTCAAGAAGACTGTATCAAAACGCAAAGTCATTGCCTTTGCAGCTACAGCACTTGTAACAAGAGCTTGCGGCATGGCCCGGTGTCCCTGCTCAGGGGAGGGCTGGGAAGGGCTGGTCTGAGAAGAGCTGAATGAGGAGAGGCTGGGCTGATCAGGCCTGGTCCAGGAAGGACTTTGCTGAGGGCTCTTGCAGGCCAAGGGGCTTGACGCCATGCTGCCGCTGCTGCCTGAGGGCTGAATGCAACGCCTCTCGGTGCATGGTGCCCTTGCTATGTCACAATACATCACAAGACAGGCTTAAAATGGACACCTCAATAAGCGCTTAGCCAAAGCACCTGTCCCATTAGACAAAGGATGATACAATGAGATGTGGGGGCCGCCTGACTTGATCACAGCTTTTGCAAGAGTCCCTACCTGCAGAGCTGCGGCATGGCAGCCAAGCAGAACCCGCCAAGAGCCGTCTGCCCTGATGAGGCGAATGGCAGGTGTCCATATCTTCACCAAAGAATGGATGGACATTGCCATGGAAAGGCACTGTAGTACAACAATAATACCGATTTTGGCAACCTCCAGCGCGCTGAGCGCATCAGCAGAAGCTGTCTGGCCTGCAAGCACACTGCAACCTTAAGCACGTCAACATGTGAAGCATAGGTCGGAAAGCAGCAACGCCTCCACAGCTGCGCCTCTGGGCCAGATAAGCACATACCTTCAAAAAGCCTGACCAGCACAAGCCAAAATGCAAATCTTGGCCTCACAGCGCTCTGGAAAAGGCACAACCAGCCCAGGAATACAATATCAACGGCACTCATGATTAGTGGCACGACATTCACCTGCAGCTCAGAATGATGAGTGAGTACAGCACTGCTTAGCTTTGCAAATGTGCTCGCTCAAGGCATTTATGACTGGCACAGAGCGACATCTTTTATTGTGCGGATTGACAAGCTTGTGAGCAGCACTGCAAGTCTTGCAGCGATGCACCAGACTGTTTGACGCGCTTGTAGTCTGACAGTCTGCTATGTGCAAACTTGCAAGAATGACTGTGCACAGGTGGTTCTGTAGCAAGAGCTGATGACATTTTGAGCAGGACTGTGCGCACCTTGGATGTCGTGTCTGTTGTTGCACAAAACATCAGCTTCTGCATGCTCGTTCTAGCCATCACCACCAGAACTGGCAGAGCAAGTGTGACAACCATATTGCAGAGGTACTACAGTGCACCACGCAGTGGCCATGAAGAGCTGTTGTACAACTGTCCAAAGGGCCGAGACAGTCAAAGCTTGGCAGCACGATATCGCCCTCTCGGTGTCATCTGCAGAGGCTGGAGAGAGTCAGGTCTGACTGAAGCTCATGACAACACCTTGATTGACAGTCGCAACTGGTGTACTCGAGCACACATATGACAGTGCATGGCTCAGCACAGCCAAGGATGCATCAGAAGGGGCTCACCTCGAGTAGGAACGACGCTGGCAAAGTGCAAGACGTGGGAAGAGGCTGTGCTCAGGTCGACGATGAGGTGAAACAAGCACGCCACAAGCAGCGCGGCACGCAATCGACTGTAAGCATCGCGAGCCGAGGGCGTCAAGATTGCAAGCAGCCATGCTGCTGAACACGGTAGAGGCACCTCTCAACAAGCGTGCAGCTCAGCTTTGCCAGGGTGACCTCTGCCATGACCTGCAAGTTTGAAACAGCAACGGGGGAAGAAGAGAAACGGCGGCCTTTTGCCGGAAATTTTCCGCGCATGCATGTTGCTCTCGGTATTGCTCTCGCGAGATTGGGCATGGGTCGGCAATGGATGTTTTCGGACGAGCACAACAAGCAGCTGCCAGCTAGCCTAGGCGGCGAAGCAGCAGATTTGAGGCCCTGACGTCCCTGTGTTTTACAATTTTCATGCGTGCAAGTTTTGCAAGCGGCTGAGTTGGCCATGCTGGTTTCCAGCCAGCCAATGGTGTGTTGTCCACACCTCCAACAGGACCTGGAAGTCTATCTGTTGTGTGACTCAAGGCTGCAAACTCTTAGGTGTGTGCAGTGTATATCAATATGTCAGCTGAGAGCCAGGTTGATCAGTCAATGTGCAATCCAATTTCGGGTTGCGTTGCTAGGTGATCAACAAGACACAATCGTATGACCTGCTTGTTTGCAGCAGTCCATCACATCTGCTTGTTTGCAGCAGTCAATCACGTTTGCTTGTGCACAGCATGCTGCTGATTCCTGCACTTGACAACATGCTCACTCTGTTGAGCAAGTGTGTAATGTGCTTGTCGCTTTGCCAAACTCTGGCAGTTTGTCAAGTTCAAGCTTGGCAATGCACAAGCAGTCTTCAGCACTTTTCAGCGTTTCAGACGCTGCAGCCTTGCTGGCTGCTGCTGAATGATATAGCAATCTGGGACAGTCAAGCATAGCTTACATCGTCATGTGAAGCTCAGTGCGCAATCAGAAAGCATGCAGGCATTATCCACTTGCATCAAGGATATGCAGCACAAAGGCAAACTTTTGCAGAGCTTGCATTGTATACCTCAAAGTACTACCATCAGCCAGCTGTGACCACCAGTTGCACTGGAATGAATGCATCTGACATGACCTGATTGCGAGATGGCATGGCAAAATGACCAGTAGTTGTTTTACATACAGATTTTGCAATAGGTGGCATACTCAGAATTGACATGAAACAAAATGCCATCTTCACCACCAACAGACAAGGGAATAGCAAGCTGCACAAAAGGACTTGTTTATTCAGTGCGTCTGTTTGCTGCAACTTATTTGTTTGTTGGGCATGGGATTATTCTGTCAGTGTTTGTTGGGCAAAAAGCAAAGGATCACAAGTCTTGAGAAATACTTTATTCTGACAATCAAGCTGCATGCTGCACTCCACGTAGACCTAAGTGGTATAAGAGCATTGGCCGCCGTCACAGTCATACAGGATTTTATACGCCACAGCCTTGACTTGTACATTGTCTTGGACTGTGAAGTTCAGAGCGTCAACAGGAGCAACTGTGTTGTAGCCACATACTGGGTCTGTCAAATCCAAATTGCAGAAGCTCTCCTGCCTGCAAGTACAGAAACAAGGCTGAGTCTCCATGATCACATAGCTATTGCAGAGGGTCAAGCGGTAGCAACATTCGCCGTTCCACCAGGACAACACTCAAAACTTCATGAGGACATTTACAGTTTGCATTTATAGTTGGCATTGCAACGACATTTCACCAGCGCAGCACTCAAGAAAACATGAAGGCTTTGACACTTTGAGAATGCACGCAGACACACCAGCAGCAACAACATAGCGCAGCGCACACCTGTTGGACTGTAGGTCAACTGTCACACCGCCTCTGTACGAGGCGTCCCACTGCACCAGCAGCTGGTAGGAGCTGGTGGAGTTCTGTGCGTAGTTGAAGTACTGGACAGTTGCATTACTGGGTCCAGTCACCTGCAGTAGATCCAAAAATTGATGAGTGCCCAAAGTCACCAAGCACTACATCTGCAAAAAAAGCACATGCAGTGGCAATGTGATGCTTGGATAGAAACAGGGACCTGTAGTAAAGTGTTGTAATTACTGCTTGTTGGAAACAATGCAGCCCGGGACATCGCATACATTGACGCCATGTTGAACTCTGTGGAGACAGAAGATCTAGTGCCAGCTGTTGCGTGCACATAGTGGCAGCTTGTACTCAATGTGCTGCACCAAAGCACATGCAGTGGCAATGTGATGCATCTGCACGCATAGCTGGACTACATAGCTGGGCTTACCTTGAAGCAGTCCAGACACACATTGACCTCCTGCGTGCACACCATCACAAGCAAAGCTTGCGACTGGTCTGTCACAAGACCCTCCTGCCCACAGAATGCCATGTCCACAGAGTAGATCTGGCAGACTGGTTGCTGGCAGTAGCTGGTGTTGCCAGCTGCTGAGAAAGCACCACATTGTGGGCTGCCAGGGAAGCCAGCAGAGAAGTTGGCATCAATTGCGTACTGTGTCTGCAGGCACTCATATGCATCCTGCATGCAATGTACACCAAATCAGTCATGCAGCATCAAAATATGCACGTTGCATGACACTTGTCAAACGGGCATACTCAGACATCTTGTCACAGGTACAGCATGCATCACAAGGGCAGCGCAGTGACACACAAACGATACAGTTTATGAGCCTTTTCAGGCAGCATGCAAAGTGGAAGAAAGCATGATAAAGTTCTATGCAAGAAGGTCTTCGAGGTAGTGGTCAAAAGGTAGTGTATATCACTGCAAACATTCTTCTGCGCAAAATCAGGGCTGCACGCTCACCTTCATGGGCACTGCAGTCTGGAAGGTGTAGTAGGAGGTCTGGCTGTTGGTTGAGCTGGGAGCTGCAAGAGCAACAGCTGTAGACCCATTTGCTGCATCAGACGTGATAGCTCCTGACATGGGCACGACAATGCCGTCTGGTGCTGTGAAGTTCACTCCAACAGTGGCAGTCAGGTTGGCAGTGCCATCACCATTGGGTACAATGCTGCCAAACTGGACACTAGTGGGGCCAAAGTTGAAATAGCTGATCTCAACAGTGCCCATGAGAGTCTGTGCACCAGCATCATTGGAGTACGTTTGCATGAGTGCCAAGTAGACTGTGTTGAAGCCTGTGTCAGCAGCTGATGGCGTGATCTGGATGGTGAAGGTAGTTGGCTGGTCCAGAGTGATTGTGCCTGAAGATGGTGACACTGCTGCCCAGCCAGTGCTGCCCTCAAAGTACACCAAGCTTGCCTCGTAAGGTGCCTGTAGCCATTGCACATTGCATGATTGTCCTGTCCAACTGAAATCAGACCATGCAGTGATACAAAAGATGTTGTCGCTCAGCTCAGGGCAGCATGAATAATGATCACACAATGCTTGCTGAGTGTTGTACGCAGGCATGCATTGCTTGCTGAGTCTTATGTGCAGGCATGCATTGCTTGCTCAGCTGCATTTGGCAGGCACATTGCATGGATAGAATCAACTGAGAAAGCACGTGAAGCATGTGCCCACCTGAGCAGTGCTGCTGGAGTTGCAGGTAAGGGTGACAGTGAACTGGAATGGTGCTGCATTGCTCTCAGAGGAGACACAGGCTGCCTGGAAGGCGTTGCAGGTCTGCTGTACATCGCCAGGAGGCAGATTGACAGCAGGTGATGGAACTCCGGCACCAGTGATAGCAGTAGAGGTTGAAGTTGGCACCTGTGACACAGATGTGCCAGGAGCAGGGGCGCCTGGACTTGTGCCTGTGGTGCGTGTGATATTGAAGTTGTCATTGCCAGAGGGCAAAGTACCTGCAGAATTGCAGATGATGTCACTATCTGCAATGTGTGTTCTTCTACACAAATGCAAGGTTTGTGCACGCTTTCAAAGAGCACAGCACAAGTCCATGCTTGGGCTGAGGCGCTGATCAGACAGGTTGTACATCACGAGATCATGCATGAAGGAGGCAAACAGGACCATGACCAGAGGTTTGTCTTACCAGAAGGTGAAGGCACAGTGGTTGGTGAGGGACTGGCCGCACTGGTGGGTGGTGAGACAGTTGTGCCTGATGGGCTGGGCACAGTGGCAGGAGATGTCGCTGTTGGTGCTGCAGGGCTCGACACAGTTGTAGGTGAGGGCACTGTGGTGGAAACAGGGCTTGGCACGCTGACTGGAGTGGCTGGGCTGGAGGTCGGCCGTGGCACAAAGCCGTCCCTGATGTTGGTGGGCACAGGGGTGGCAGCTGGGGGCGGGGGTGGGGGAGGAGAAGCAGATCTAATGACTGGGCTGCTGATGGGAGCTGTAGGAGTGCCTGGACTGGCAACAGTTGTGCTGACAGGGCTTGGCACAGTTGCTGGGATGCTGGGGGTGACAGGAGTGGCAACTGGAGCAGTTGTGCTGACAGGGGCTGGACTAGCAGCAGGGCTTGTCACAGTGGGAACAGTAGGTGTGGTGGGTGCAGGGGTGGCAACTGTAGTTGGCTCTGCAGTGGGAGTTGGTGGCAGAGTCATTGGCGGGGCACCTGGCACAGGTGTCTCACTTGAAGCCTGGCTGCGAGGAGGAGTGGGGGCAGGGGTGACTGCAGGGGTGCCAGCAGTGGGTGCAGGAGTGACGGCAGGGGTGCCTGCTGTTGGCGCAGGGGTGACTGCAGGAGTGCCAGCTGTAGGTGCAGGAGTGACTGCAGGGGTACCTGCTGTTGGTGCAGGTGTGACTGCAGGGGTGCCAGCTGTAGGTGCAGGGGTATTTGCAGGGGTGCCTGCTGTTGGGGCAGGGGTGACTGCAGGGGTGCCAGCAGTAGGTGCTGGTGTGACTGCAGGGGTACCTGCAGTAGGTGCAGGGGTGACTGCAGGGGTGCCTGCTGTTGGCGCAGGTGTGACTGCGGGGGTGCCAGCTGTGGGTGCAGGGGTGACGGCAGGTGTACCAGCTGTTGGTGCTGGTGTGACTGCAGGTGTGCCAGCTGTGGGTGCAGGGGTGACTGCAGGTGTACTAGCTGTTGGTGCTGGTGTGACTGCAGGTGTGCCAGCTGTGGGTGCAGGTGTGACTGCAGGGGTGCCAGCTGTGGGTGCAGGGGTGACTGCAGGAGTGCCGGCTGTTGGTGCAGGAGTGACTGCAGGGGTGCTAACTGTAGGCGAGGACACAGAAGACACGCCAGCGTAGGGTGAAGCAGGCACTGTTGTTGGTGATGGTGACACTGCCACTGGGCTTGGCACAGCAGGCGCTGGGGTGGTGACAGGTGTGGAGCTGACAGGTGGAGGTGGAGGTGGTGAGGAGGCACCCGGGCTAGGCACAACAGGAGTGCTTGTCACAGGAGAAGCACCTGGAGTGCCGGCCACAGGTGGTGGTGGAGGTGGAGAGGAAGCCGCCGGGCTTGGAACAGCAGGAGTGGTAGTTGTGACAGGAGTGCCTGTCACAGGTGAGGTTGATGGTGAAGCACCTGGGCTTGGAACAGCAGGAGTGGTTGTTGTGACAGGAGTGCCTGTCACAGGTGAGGTTGATGGTGAAGCACCTGGGCTTGGAACAGCAGGAGAGGTGACAGGTGTAGTAGTCACAGGAGGAGGAGGGGGGCTAGCAGCTGGAACACCAGTGTTTGTAGAAATGATAGGTGTTGGCGAGGCACCAGGGCTAGGCACTGCTGGGGTAGCAGTGGTCACAGGAGTGCCAGGGACAGGTGATGATGCTGCAGGTGAGGGGCTTGTGACTGGAACTGCAGTGGTAGGTGAAGGTACAGTTGCAGCTGGTGGGGAGCCCTGAGTGTCAGGTGCCTCTACAGGAGTACCAGTGGCACGCGGTGGTGGAGGTGGAGGTGGGCTGTGACCAGCTGGGGATGTTGCAGCAGGTACTGGTGAGGCGGCTGCAAGAAGCGATAGGTGTCAGGTTGCATGTAGAATGAGAGCAAAGGCATAAACATAGTGCATGGACAGCTTGCATCTAATTGCTGCTCTGAAGCAGTCCATATTCCAGCAGCATTGAACGAACATGCTAATTGCGCTGAAGGCAAATTGTGCTTGACAATCACATCAGCAGCTGTTGACATACTTAGATTGCAGAATGTTGCTGTTGACAGCAACATGCTAAAATGCATGTCTAGCAGCACACTGGGCCAAGCAGTCTTGTGTACCTTCCTGACAAATGGCAGATGATGCAAATGCTTCAATAAGCACAAATATCAGCAGCAGTGTCACAAAGCGGCACATGCATGCAGCAACAGTGAGCACCTGTTGGGGATGTAGGGGGGACGTTGGAGGTGCCAGTAGCCACAGGCACAGATGTGGTAGTGGTGGGTGATGGCACAATACCAGAGCTAGAAGTGGGGGTCACAACAGGGGCAGTAGGAGACTGTCCAGGCAACTCTGGTAGACCTGGCGGAGGCAAGCTGCGGCCAGGAGTAGCTGTTGGGGTGGTCACAGGTGACGCTGGGGTTGTGATTGGTGAGCCTGGGGTGGCAACAGGTGAAGCTGGGATGACAACTGGAGAGGCTGGAGTGGCAACAGGCGATGCTGGAGTCACAACTGGTGAAGCTGGGGTGACAACTGGAGAGGCTGGAGATGCAACTGGTGAAGTTGGGGTCACAACTGGAGACCCTGGAGTTGCAACTGGTGAACCTGGAGTGGCCACAGGGGATGCTGGAGTGGCAACAGGCGATGCTGGGGTCACAGCTGGTGATGCTGGGGTGACAACTGGAGACCCCGGAGTTGCAACTGGTGAGCCTGGAGTGGCCACAGGGGATGCTGGAGTTGCAACTGGTGAAGCTGGGGTGGCAACTGGTGAAGCTGGCGTCACAACTGGAGACCCGGGGGTGGCAACTGGAGAGGCTGGAGTGGCAACAGGCGATGCTGGAGTCACAACTGGTGAAGCTGGAGTGACAACTGGTGAGCCTGGAGTGGCCACAGGGGATGCTGGAGTTGCAACTGGTGAAGCTGGGGTCACAACTGGAGACCTGGGGGTGGCAACTGGTGAAGCCGAGGTGGCAACAGGCGAAGCTGGGGTCACCACTGGTGAAGCTGGGGTGACAAATGGTGAAGCTGGGGTCACCACTGGTGATCCTGAAGTGGCAATTGGTGAAGCTGGCGTGACAACTGGTGACCCTGGGGTTGCAACTGGCGAGCCTGGGGTGACAACTGGAGATGCTGGAGTGGCAACTGGAGATGCTGGAGTGACAACGGGAGTTCCTGGGGTTGGCACTGGAGAGCCTGGAGTGGCAACAGGCGATGCTGGGGTGACAACTGGTGATGCTGGGGTGACAACTGGTGATCCTGGGGTGGCAACAGGGGATGCTGGGGTCACGACTGGGGACCTTGGGGTTGCAACTGGTGATCCTGGGGTAGCAACAGGCGATCTTGGAGTCACAACTGGTGATGCCGGTGATGCAGCAGGTGACCTAGGGCCCCTGGTGGGCGTTGGAGGCAAGGTCTGCACTGGCCCAGGTACAGGCACATCAGAGATGGCTTCAGTAGGCCTGGGGGTTGCAGTGGGCGTGGACACAGGTGAGCCAGCTGGGGATGATGGTGTGCCTGAACAGCACAAAGCAACAGTCAAGAAGTGATAACTTCAATTTAGACAAAGTGCAGCTGCAAATAAATGCCTCTCTCCCTTGACTATGAGGCAAGCAAACAGCAGCAACAGAAAGCAGGAAGCGTGTCAATTACAGTGCATGCAGAACAGACCACACAATGCACAGGCAGAAGAGCGAAGTTTCTCACCGGTGACAGTTGTTGGCGAAGGGTTAGCAGGAGTGGCAGTGGTTGGTGCAGGTGTGACTACCGGGGTGCCAGCTGTGGGTGCAGGGGTGACTGCAGGGGTGCCAGCTGTGGGTGCAGGAGTGACGCCAGGAGTGCCAGCTGTGGGTGCAGGGGTGACTGCAGGGGTACCGGCAGTTGGTGCAGGGGTGACTGCAGGTGTGCCAGCTGTAGGTGCTGGTGTGACTGCAGGGGTACCAGCAGTGGGTGCAGGGGTGACTGCAGGGGTACCCGCTGTTGGCGCAGGTGTGACTGCAGGTGTGCCAGCTGTAGGTGCTGGTGTGACTGCAGGGGTACCAGCAGTGGGTGCAGGGGTGACTGCAGGGGTACCCGCTGTTGGTGCAGGGGTGACTGCAGGGGTACCTGCTGTTGGTGCAGGAGTGACTGCAGGAGTGCCTGCTGTTGGTGCAGGTGTGACTGCTGGAGTGCCAGCAGTAGGCGCTGGTGTGACTGTAGGAGTGCCTGCTGTTGGTGCGGGGGTGACTGCAGGGGTACCTGCTGTCTGTGCAGGTGTCACTGCTGGAGTGCCAGCAGTAGGTGCTGGTGTGACTGCAGGGGTTACAGTTGTTGGTGCAGGCGTAAGTGCAGGGGTACCCGCAGTTGGTGCAGGGGTAACTGCAGGGGTACCGGCAATTGGTGCCGGTGTAACTGCAGGGGTACCCGCGGTTGGTGCAGGTGTGACTGCAGGGGTCCTAGCTGTTGGTGCAGGGGTGACTGCAGGGGTGACAGCAGTTGGTGCGGGTGTCACTGCAGGGGTACCCGCAGTTGGTGCAGGTGTGACTGCAGGGGTGCCAGCTGTAGGTGCAGGTGTGACTGCAGGCGTGCTGACTGTTGGCGATGGAGTGGCAGGAGTGGTGGTTGGTGCAGGGGTGACTACAGGAGTGGTAGTTGGTGGAGCTGGAGAGCTAACTGGGCTGGCGATTGGAGGTGACAGTACTGTGGTAGAAGGCACAGAAACGCCTGGAGAGGTCACTGCTTGGTTGGTGGCTACTGGAGTCAATGCAATGGCTGGGCTTGGTGCACCTCCGCCAGAGCAAGGTGTGGTCCCTCTGAACTTGCAGCAGTCAAGTGGAGCAATGCAGCTGTCTGAAGAGGAGCCTGTGCAGCACTTGCCTTGGCCACTCCATGAGATCTGGTATGACTGAGTGCCATTGTTGTTGACCACTGACACCTCATCTGCATTGATGACAAAGAAGCGGAACACCGAGTACAGGTCCAAGGGAGAGTTGCCATAGGTCAGGGTCAAGTTATGCCAACCAGGAGCCATGGTGATGGGCACACAGTACTGTTTGTAGCCAGCAATCTCAAAGGTCGCTGAGTCAGAGGTGTAGTAGTTGGTGCCGTCAATCACCATGGAGGCTGAGTCATCATGCTGTAGACAGACCAGATGATAGTCTGAAGCAGTAGGAAACAGCGCTGAGGTCTCCCCAGTGACACCGTCTTGAGGACGCTCGACCAAGAATTGGCCTTGCATGACCACACCAAAGTTGTTGGTGAAGTTGAAAGTGGAGGTGACAGGCAGAGCTGGAGTGCCTGGCCAGCTTGAGTTCATTGTCCTCTGATTTGGGCAATCACACCTGCACACAAACATGTTTTATCAAGTCAAATTGAAAGTAATATACACAGAAACATCTGTCAATACAAATTGCAGGCAGCCAAGCTTGTGACATGACACAGTGGCAACTTGAATGGGGTATGCTGCAGATGTCACAGTCAGACAAGCAAGGCGACGCATTGTGCTACTGCTCAACCTGATCCATCAGTTGACACATCTCAATGCACACGCAAAGTGTTGGCATCGGCAGAACAGGACAAGTGTGCTTTGCATGCTATCCGTTCTTGTGCGAAAGCTTCAAAGCATAAACTTGGAAAAGCTTGTTTGGTCTGCACATATAAACACCGACATAAGCTTGCGCAAGCAATTTTGATGGCTAATACACACCTGGTAGCGTTGCCAGTGCCTGAGAATGCCAGTGGGAAATCATCCTTTGAGGAAGCGTCAGCTGGATACACATCAGCAAAGAACGTGGATGTCATGCCATTATAGTAGCCAGCATCCTGGCCAAGGCAAGGGTTGGTGTTGAAGGGGTTCTCAGCCACAGCTGCAACAGGTGAGTAGGTGGAAGGGAGTGGGATGCCTGCTTGCGAGGCGTATGCTGTATCACCAGAGTCATCAGCACCAGTGACAGCTGAGATGGAGCTGAGGGTGGTGTTGCCTGCGCATGCTGCCCAGCACCCAGTGGAAATGCTGAAGATGATCTGAGACTCAATGTTGGCACCAGAGTACACATTGATGGCATACGTCTGACCAGCAGTACATGCTGTAACCTGCAGCAGGGAAGATGCATCAGCATATGCTTTTAGCAGCATGGTGCACAAAATGCAAGCTTGCAGTGCTCAACTTGCTTGATGACAAGTGTGGAACTGCAGCTTTGAGCAGATCACAGCAGAGTATGTGCAGTTGCTAGCTTACTGTTGCATCTGTTGGTACATCTATGCTTTCAGTATGGCCGCCAGCATACACAAGCAAGGTACTGTTGCTCTGATAGACGACATAGCTGCCACTGTCCCCAGGTAAAGCTGTTGTACTGCCTACAAGACCAAGAAGTCAGTCAGTCCTATGCACTATGCAGGAGCACTCCCAAAAGACAATGCAAAGAAATCGCTACACTATCGTTGAAAATGCACGACTGTCCCGCCTTGCTGTAGCGACGCCTCTGCGGCAGACGTGCACTGATCGGTCAACCACAAAATCTTACCTGGAGCTACAGGTGATTGCGCGCCAGTACATGTCGTCAAGCCCGCGAGAGCGTTGACTGACGTGTACAAGTAGCTAGCGTACTCTGTATTTGTCTGCGTAGTGGTGCCTGTGGGCTCCATCGACTGGATGCTCAGGCTTTGCACTTCTGTGGTGGAGTTAATAGGACACAGAACAATTAGATCTTTCATGACGATGTCGCTTGCTGAGGAAGGCGCTATATCAGGAGCTCCCTGAGCATTGGCCTGCATTGGTCAGCAGCTTGTCAGCAACATGCTTACACGAAGGTGGTAAACGACGGGTATGACTGCTGCGCTGAGGCGTACCCCGAGCGCAATAGCCAGCAACAGGCCCAACCAGCACAAGGCCCTGGCCATCGCTGCTGCTTCGCAACAGCCTTGTCGCGTGGCAGTCGTTCAAGTTCGCGGTTTCTCGATGTGGACTGCCCGATCGGCTTTATTTACAGGAGTGTGAGACGCGCAAGCACAACACAATGCGGATCGGCCTTCACAGAGCAGGTATTGTGCCGCACAGAAGGTCAAGTTCGACGCATACGCAGAACAAGTAGCACTTTAAGCGGGCACTGCAGCGCGGGCGGCATGCATGGAGCATTTGAAATGATGCATTAGGTCAAGGGCTTGAGAACCCTGCTTTGAGTTTTGAAGCTAGTTCTACAATGCCGTCAAGATTGCGCATATCGTCTGACGCTCAGCGTGCAGCCGCTCACTTGCACTTCAGTGAAGAGATGAAGCGAGCAGACTCAAGAATGGACAGTGCATTAAAATGCCAGGTACATGCATGATCATGAAACAGGCATACATGTACATGCAAGCAGTCTACTGTGCAGGCGCCAGCAACGACTGCCAGCTCTGCAAATTCTGCAGAAGTAGCTGCAGCTGATGTTACACTGATGCGATGCTCCTCGTCTTTGTGTAGGACTGTGTCGGCATGCTGACGATGAGCGAGCAATGTGTATAAGCGGTGGTTGCAGGCTTGGCTCTGTTTATCTTAGAAACTTCAGTATTGCAATGCTTCCAGCACGTTGTTGACTCAGATTGTGTGTTGCGCGAAGCACCATTTGCAATTGCAGTGCCAGACAACTGCCTGACGGCTGCAATTGGATTACATGCTGTTTGACATTGATGCTGAATCAGAGAGTGCAAAAATGTCCACATGCACATTTGCATCGCATTTTTGGCAGGCGCTGCACAATCAAGTAGTGCACAGCACGCCATGCAGTTGCTACTTGATCGGGAAAGGCTTGACGGCTGCTAATAGAAGCTGTGCGTTGGTTCTGATTGGCATGAGAGACTTTGGGGGGTTAGGGGGAGGAGCAAGGGGGGTGGAGACAGGCTTTGATAGCAAATCAACCAGTTCTCCTCCACAGGCAACGCACCACCGGCATGTGAGCAGCAGCAGCCCTTGAAACTGCTGCTGTTGAGTCTGCGTATCTTCACACCAACATCGCATGGGTCTGCAAGGGTATGTCGGGTCTGGCGAAGATGTAAGACGTATCAGACGGCAAGAACAGCAGCTTGAGGAAGAGCGGAAAAAGCGAGAGACAGAGAAGCAACAACGTGACGCCAACGTCAGTGCAGCCGGCTTCCGCCAGTTCGGCAAGGGAGCAACAGAGGTCAGTTTGTGAAGCACCTGGACAGCTTGTAGCTCTACAGATCACCTGCAGAGGCAAGACTGTCTGCTATCTGTATGCAGACTCTTGAGGCAGCTATCAGTCAGCAGACGGTTGGCCTCGTCACTCGCGCAGAGTTTGCTGAGAAGCAAAAGACCCTTCAGGAGCAGATAGCTGCTCATCAAGACAAGCGCAAACGTGAAGAGCTTGAAGCCGCAAACAAGGTGCGCATACCAGGCTTATCATAAGGCAGTCAAGTCAACAGCATACATTTGCTTGTTTGATCATCAAGGTCATTGTCTACTTTGATGACAAAACAAGCAAGTTTACCCTGTTGAGGTCACCATGACCCTGCTAGGTGCATAAAGTGAAGTGCTTTCAAACGACTTTGCAAAAGCCATTTTGCATCAATGCAAACCTGCCCTCAAAGCACTGATTCTCAAAGTGCCAACAGATTGTTGGCGATACTGAGCATATGATGCTCGGATTGCATCAGGCAAGTCCCCGCGTCAGGCAAGACAACCTGGCCATTTTTGCAGAAGCAAGTTGGTATGTCCTTGTTGCATGCAGGCCTTGTATCACACACACCTAGCAGTACGTGCTAGCGAATGTGATCGACTAGTATGACTATGGTCATCAAGACTATTATTGTTGTTATTGTTGCATGCAGGCAAGGGAAGAGAAACAGGCCAAAAAGGCTAAGCTCGCTTCAAAGTTCAAGCTTTCTTTTGCTCAAGATGAGGAGGAAGAGGTAGGCCTCAGCACTCAGGGCAAAGCCCTGTTTGCACGGCTTGTTGATCACATGTTCATACTGAGCAAATTTCCACGTGATCAAGGCTTTCAGCGCTGCCCACATTGCTTGGAAAGATGCTGTACTGCTCAGTGATCGACTGTTGACTTGGCAAATATGTGCTCAACGAAGGCATTCGCCGCTGCCTGCATTGCATGCACAGGCGGCTCCCCTCAGCTTTGACAAGGGTGAGCTCAACACGTGACATCTTGCATGTTACAGAAAGCATACATTGTGAGCGCCTCTGCACGCATCTCAAGCATGTCAGAGACCAAGAACACCAAAAGAGACTGCACGATGCAAGAGCCTTGTGCAATCAAGCCAAACCAATGCTGTGCACTTGTCAAGCCCAGAGATGACAGCGTTCATGAGGAAAACCCCATTTCAGTCAGTAGACTCTACACTGTTCACGTGCCTTGTCACCTTGTGCATTCAGCCAGATTGTTCATGGCTGCATGCGGGATGAAGCACCAGCAGTACTTGCTACGTTCACAAAGGCCAAGGCAGCCATCAGCCTTGCGCAATGGAGTTAGACCAATGCTGTGCGCTTGTTATGTCGTCAAAGTACCTTGTCACGTTGTGTATCCAGCCAGATCGTCCATCCTGCTTGCAGGATGAAGCACCAGCAGTACCTGCTAAGTCCAAGAAGGCCAAGGCAGCAGATGTGCCCAAATCATCAGGCATTGGTAAAGACCCCACCACCCACACAGCTTTCCTGCCTGATAAGGAGCGTGAGAAAAAGGAGCAGCAAATGCGGGAGCAGCTGAAACAGGAGTATGAGCTGCGACAGCAGGTGTGCATCAAGCACTTACGCCCTTGCAGATATACCTTGTCTCTTTGCAGATTTGCAGTGACAATCCTAGAATCTGCTTCCTGTGCCTGCAGCATTCCTGGGCTGCCTTGTATAGTATTGTATTTCAACAGCTTCATGATAGTATCGCTCAAGACAGCATCACTGCATAAGCCAATGTATTTTTGTGAGCAGCCCTGCTGTCAGTCTCCTCAACAGCTCAGCACATGCTGACGCTGCCTCGATTCAGACTCTGGCAGGCTGAGTCTCAAAGGCTGTCCAACATCGCATTGGCAAATGTTGTGTGCCTGAGCAATATTGCAAGCATGTAAGCCATGCGTGTTGCCCCACAAAAAATATGTGTTTTGGTCAAGAGCTTTGCGTGGTAGAGTTAGCACGTCATCAGCACTGCAGCCTGAGTTGGAAAGGCTCCTTTTGCATCAGTCCCAATCTCAGTGATTTCATCAAGTGGTAGGTACAAGCACTGTCCACAATGGGTGGAAGACTCTGCACAGGGACTACATGACCAGTTTGACGGTTGCAAACCATAGCATCTTCAGATCCTGTGCTTGCCCACTGTGGAGCAATGACATGTGGGGCAAGCACAGGACTTTGAAAAGCATTGGTCTGCGACCACTGAGTTTGATCATGTAGTCCTTGGGCAGCAACTTCCGTCCATTGCGGGCAATGCAATCCTTGTTAGTCCACTCCTGGAAAAACAGGGGAACAGGTTTGCTGATGGAAAGATAGTGAAGCATGAGCCCTGCCCATTTTGATGAACCCATGATGAGTTACATGTGATGATGCTGGCAGTCTGCTGGTGAACCTTGAGCACTTGCATTGGTAAAACCACTGAGTGACATGTGATCTTGCTAGCAGCCAGTAGGTGAGAAATGAGCAACTGCCGTCTTGGTGAGTCCATTGAGTGCCATGTCATGTTGCTGGCAGGCTGCAATTACAAATTGAGCACTTGCCCATTCCCCTGGTAAACACCTTCATTGGCTCATGACTGTCAGCAAAGCCACAGCTATCAGCACAGCCTAGCTCAGAATGATCTCAGCTACAGCCAGCCTTGCATGCACTTCAACTTTGCTGAGGCATTAAATCATTTGCGCTTTGCATCATGGGCCATCACCAAACACCATGCTTGACATGTGTTCTTACTGAAGAACGGCACTGATGGCTGCACAAACACTTTACTTTTCAGTAAACAACGTTGTAAGTCAGTTGTGGAAGACACTGATTGACAGCTGATTTTGCTGGTAGACAGTTAGTGAAGAATGAGCCGCTGCCCATCACCTACAGCTACTGGGATGGCACTGGTCATCGTCGGAAAGTGGTGGTCAGGAAGGGGGATACCATCAGCCAATTCCTCAAGGCAGTCAAGCTGCAGCTCAGTGAGGAGTTCAGAGAAGTCAGGCAAGCCAGCCTGTGTTCCTGCTACAGTGACTCTATGTATAAAAGCTCCGTTTATCATGGAATGTATCTACATTGAAATATCTGACTCAGAAGTGGCGCTGGAAAGAGTGCAATGCGGAGACAGTTGCAGAATACACTGGCTTCGCAACAAGGATGTCAAGCATATCAAGCATGTTTGCAGAGTCATTGTGCTATACCGGCCACAGATATACAGGCCTTGATGCATGCTGCAGGCTAACGTGGCTTACTTGTTGACATGGTATCATGCATCTCAGCATTGGTACCACCTGCAGCGGGCTCACTCCTGATCTGTGGCTATGCTGCTGTAGTGGGTACTGTGTGTGCGTGTGTCAAGCGCAAGATTGTGGGGCACAATGCCTTGTGCAGGTCAGTCTCAGTCAGTAAATTGATGTACGTCAAGTAAGACCTGATGCTGCCTCACAGTCTTTCCTTCTATGACCTGATCATTTCCATTGAGAGGTACAAGACTTTGTGCAGGTCGGTCTCAGTCAATCACTTGATGTACGTCAAGGAGGACCTGATACCGCCTCACAACCTGTTCTTCTATGACCTGATCATTTCCATTGAGAGGTACAAGGCTTTGCGCAGGTCGGTGTCAGTCAGTAACTTGATGTATATCAAGGAGGACCTGTTGCTGCCTCACAATCTTTCCTTCTATGACCTTATCATTTCCAGGGCCAGGGGCAAGAGCGGGCCGCTATTCCACTTTGATGTGTACGATGACATACGGCTGGAGCACAATGCTAATGTGGAGAAAGAGGAGTCTCATGCAGGCAAGCCTCAGTGGCAACTACTTGTCTGGAGGGTCTGTTTGCACCTGTGTGGCACGCCACATAATGCTGCTACACAGGTTGCAATGATATAGGCATGTTGCTGCAATCATAGCTGACTGCAGCTGCAAGGGCAAGGGTGTCTACAGTATGTACAGGAAAGCAGTGTTTGCAATCTGCAGCCTGAACAGTTGAGCAGCTGAAACGGCCTTTTTAGTCACCCACCTGTTGCTGATTGCGCGGCAATGCACAGCGCTTGAATGCCCATGAGCTGCTCACCTGAGTTGCTGTGTCTCAGCTCTGCTGAGTGTTTGCAGGCAAAGTGTGTGCCAGGCATTGGTATGACAAGAATAAACACATTTTCCCAGCGTCACGATGGGAGGTGTATGACCCAGAGAAAGATTACAGCGAGTACACTGTCAAGTAGTCAATGCAGCGCCTAGAGAAGAAAGCTGCGGTTACTTCAAGTAGCTGAATGCAGTAGACAGGATCTGCACCTGGGCTAAGGCCTGATTGCAAGAGAACGACCTGAAAGTCTGCACAGTGAGACGACGGAGTGGGAGCCTCTGCTAGTGCAGGATGTCAGGGATTTCAAGCATCAGGTTTGGCATGGTCAGCTGCATGGTGTGTGCAACAGCTGCAGCTTGAGTGGTTTTGTGATTTACAACACCTTGTTGTCAGCAAGGTTGCAAGCTTGCTCATCGGTGCAAGATCTGGGAGTCTGCTTCCAGATCTCTTACCGAGCAGACAGCCGCAGCTGTGCTATATTTAGGCAGCTCCTCAAGGTGATCATGCAGCCATGTTCTGCAGCAGGCTTATGATGGTCGTTGCTGTTAATTGAGAATCGCCCTGGGAAAGAATTCACAGAGCGACACTGTTTGCTGCACTGCATTGACGTTGCCTATTGTAAATTTCATACAATTGCAGTCAGCTAATGCTACTTGCATCAAGCGCAGTCAGCCTTGGACAAGCTGCTGCTTCTTGCAACCATTGGACAGCTGCATCATCTTCCACGCCAGCAGGCTTTCAGTCAAGCATTGTGGGTGACAGCGCACTCCATTTGAAGTTGCATCTGCAACATTCAGCATGCTTCACCCAGATAGTGCTGCTTCAGCATCTTGCAAGCACCCAAACCGAAGGCTTGCACATGCACGACAATGCTGTCATCCAAATCTTGCAGCTCAAACATGTGCAGGCTCTGATGATGCAATGCAACCATGAGTTCCAGCATCAGAAGCTTGAGCAGTCAAACACTGGATTCACACTTGACAACAGTCCCAAGACAGTCAAGATTAGGTACGACACCACCACAATAAAAATGATCAAGCAAGATGTCCAAATCAATGCTTGTGTGTGACATGACTGATCTGCAGCAGCATTCTGGGCCTTGAGGTTGGCCTGCATTGCATCTGCAGCTTGCATAGCCTAGCCAGCATAATGATCTTGAGCCAATATTAAAATTTGTCTACATTTGTACTATTGCCTCGCAAGGCGGAATGATAATGTGGTTGCAAGATTTCAAGACAGTGTCTGTCAAGTGCTTTCGTCTACTGCTGTACCTATCAGTAAAAGGCCGCACCAGGCCTCAGTTGCCTTTGCAAAGACAAGCTGCAGCACCCAAGTGTGCTGTTCCAGAAGCTGTCATTGAGCTGTACTGCAGCAACAGACGCTGTGGAAGCAAATCATCGATTTTGACAGTTTACTTCTTCTTGGTGCTGCCTCTGACTGCAACACCAGTTGTAGTAATGCCTCCTGATGCTTCGTGGACGTTCACACACTTCTCTGGCTCAAATGTCAGCTTTGCGTGCTTGGACTCGTGATGCATTTGCATTGTTTTGAGGTCTGGGGCTTGCTGCGCACATATAGGGCACTTGTATTTGGCATGTCCAGTTTTTCCACCAAGCCTGTCTGCTTTGCCAGCACTACCACCTCCCTTGTTTTGCAACGCGTCTTTGGCCTTCTTTGCGAGCTCAGCTGCTGTGTGCTTGGCTGGCTTGGCCTTGCCCATACTTGCAAGTCCTGCTTAGCTGGCTATTGCAGAAGGTGATCACCCCAGGTTAAGGTCAAGCAGCTGACAGGCCTTTGGCAACCTCAACCCCCGAGCTGCGATGGCGGCGCTTCTGTGCAGTCAGTCGAGATGTAGCACAAATTTTAGGGCTCTCTTGTAGCCCGATATAAAGCTCCTAAGAGAACCTGTAGCAGCAAAGGAAGCTTTACCACTCTAGCAGCATAGCTTTGCATGCATTGGGTTGGGCAAGTGTGTCCCTACCTTGTCAGTCGCCTACTTCCAAGCGCACGCAGCAAAGCCCTGGCGTATTCGATCTGGAAGCTCCGCAGGTAAACGGCGCAGTGCGGCTTTGTTCTGAGTCAGGAGTGAATGAATGATGTACAGTTTTAGTGTTAGTCACTCAGTCAGAAAGTAGTCACCAGGTTCCCCCTGTTCGGCAAGAGCGCAAGTGTGCTTTGAAACAGATAAAGTCGTCGGGGAGCAGGCAACACGGGTTTGCAGGCCGTGCTGCTTGCAAGCCTTGAGCTTAGGCTGCTTCCCTGTTACGCCAACCCTCACATCCGTGTTGACGCACTTCTTACGATCTCGAAAAAGGTAGTCTATGCCACGAGAAAGAATCCCAAGGGCGGCGCGGGCTATACTGAAATACTTGAAAACAAGTGCGCAATTGAAGGCAATCTGTTTGGTCGCATCAACGCATATTATAAACCATCGACGCGTTGACTGACATGCGTGAGTTTGGTTTACAGGAGCTGGAGGGTCAGAAAAGAAGCTTGCAGCCAAAGCCACCGCGGTCCGCAAACTTCACAACGATTTAGGTGAGACTACAGTGTCAAAGCATACTCAGTCCAGACTATCTCTCTCCCTGGTCTCTCTCACCCTGGTCTCACCCTTGTCTTGCTGTAGGAGGCAACAGTAGTCACGCATACCTTACTGGCCAGCGTCTAGCTGCATACAGAGCACATCAGCTGCTGTTACAGACAATCCACTGTGGTCAGTCGTACCCTCCATTTGCCTTGCTGCCCCTGCTTCGAGGCAGTCAGAAGGAAGGGCAAGCAGCGCTCTGGCCAGCCAGCCAATCGATTCGCAGACGCTACCATGCAAAATCCCCTTGCTTTGCAGCTTGTCCTTTGTATGCTAGACCTCAGCCAGAGCCACACGCTGCTCTGGTGTTTCCAATGAGAATGCCAAGGAAACCTTTCGTTCAGGTCAAATCAGCTGCCAAGCACAAACCCCCATCGCATCCTCTGTACAAATATGCAGCCTTAGGTTGTGTTCAGTCAATCCACTCTGTAACAGTAACAGAGAAACATGGAGTCAGTGGTTTCAGAGGCTATGCTACCCTTATGCAACCAGCTCCTGCACCTAAAGTCAGTCAGCAGACTTCACACCAATCGTGGCAAGCCCTACAGCAGTATGCAAACCTTGGCAAAGCCTCTGCAGCTAACAGCAGAAGAGAAGTTTTCACTCAAGCTGGCAACAACAGGCAGTCACTAATGTCCTATGCACAGCTGACTCGACGCTTGTAGACGTTGTTGTAGCATTGAGTAATGCGGTTTCACAGTGTGTATTTATTGACATCTTCTCTTGCCCTTTGACTGGCAATTTTGTGTTTGTGCTTCTGCAAATTCAGTTTGGTAGGTAAGATGTCCACTGTCAGCTCGTTTTACACCTCAAATATCTCTACAGCACACAATGTTTTGAGGTTCATCTCAGTAAGTGACTGTCGGACAAAGCAAACAGCAACACATAGTTGGGTGCGCAGCAACCCTCCTTGTACAAGCAAGGCCTTTTCTTTTGTGATTTCCGTTACCCACCACCCGTGAAGTGCATTGCATTGGGACTGCTGTGTATGCATGCTTACATGCTCATTGCTCCAGGTAGGGTTCACATCGTCAGAAGTTCCGAATCAGCTAAATACAGATGTGCTACGAGACCAGACCGACTCATAAGCTATTTCCACTGGTTCAGATACTGAGTCACCACTTGACAGGAACCCTCGCAAGACATCGGTGTACTATATATACTTGATACAAGATTGGTGACAAACAGTGCAGTGCAACACATACCTGGCAAATCTACTGTAAATATAGCTGTCAAATTGGACAACTGACAATTCAAAAGTTCCTGAAAATTGACAAATTGTCATGCTGAATGTGTAGCCGTCATCATGTTCCTTCTGTCCTGTCCTCTCATGTTCTGCTGCACTGACTTGAATCATTTGTGAACCAATGTCAAGTCTAGAAACAATCACTGCTTGCTCTTCCAGTTGTCAATCCATTTCCTTGCTTCACCTGCCCGCTTCTTGGCATCAGCTGCAGCTTCCTCTGCAGCACGAGACATTGGTCAAGCCAGGAACCTCCTCTTTTTGCCCAACTGTTAAGGTCATCTCTCTTCTGGCAAAGACAGCGCTGTCTGTGCCCATGAAGAGACAGCACAAACTCTATTGGCAAGCAAACAAGAAAGGGAAAAGAAAACCTACACCGTTGGGCGTCATAGCGGGAGCGTCTATGAAAAGAGGCAGCCCAGGGTTAACTGCAAGCATTGTTGATGGCAGTGAGCCAAAAATGACTGCTGACAATGAGCCAGACATGACAATGTGCAGCAAGATATGCTGCAAGTATGCAAACGGCAGGAAGAGTGTATATGGAGGCATGCTGTGAGCAATGTCATTGCCAGCAACAGGCATTCACAGGCCATAAGTGCATCAATGTAGCACACAGCATGCCATGCAAGCAGTTGATTAGCAGACTGGGCTGCCTGATTGCATCAGGTGAGAGAGTGAGTAAATCAATCAATCAATCAATATGGTTTACAGTCCAGGGTAGGGAGCCAGATGTGACTCATCGGACTTCCTGGCTTGAAAGCACAGGT